>OY720455.1:22394460-22429460 GCA_963082715.1 Harpalus rubripes
GCCTATAATAGATTTTAATAAAAAACTATTTTAAAATATAATCCAAAACTTTTCAAATTTAGTATATAAGACTTTTATATCAATTGGAATAACATAGTAGAGTTTGGTTTAAACAGGCTAACCGGAAGTGATATATTACCTGTAGTTGTTAACAGTTTTTCTTGAATAAAATGGTTTCATTTTGATTTTAGAAATAAATGCTTGAAATAAGAATGAAATTCAGCGTCTAGCGCATCAAGTATTATTAAATTAGCCCTTTGTATAAGCGAGATATGTAAATTTAAAACATATACTTTTTGGTTTTTATAATGAAGCTTGCTATGGATTAGGACAAAAAGTAAAAAAAAATAATAAAAAACTAAATGTTAATGTCAAATTACGTCAAATACGTGCAATTTTATAATTGGGTTTATACTTCATATTGGTCTTGCGTACAAGGAAGTCGTGTAGTGTCCACATCAGATTTTTCTAACAGCGACACGTCATTCATGTTGACATACAAGGACATATAAAATATAGATATGGATAGTGTAAAAAAGATTGTTAGTTAGTTGTTCTTCATAAATTATCTTTGGCCTATTAGTTGCACGATAAATGGCAGTTACTGTTATTCATATTATTTTATTAATTTTGTAGTAGGTACCTATATCTGAGATAATATTCAAAAATTTAAAGAAAAGATAAACAAATCAAATCATATGAAGACCTCACCCAAGCATTTTGCATTGCTGTTTTATCTTTATATAATTTTCTTTTTTGTCGCAAATATGTTTGTATAGTTCCACTAATTCAATTAGTTGAATATCTTTTTCAAAACCGTTCATTTTTACTTCCTTGTACAAAGTAAAGGAAGTATTGTATTCGCGAAAAATTTAGGTTTCCAGATTTCAACGGAAATATCCATTTTGGCCATCACTGTATCCCTTCTGACTAATTTCGTCGTGACGTCTGTACGTACGTACGTATCTCGCATAACTCAAAAACGGTAAGCCGTAGAAAGTTGAAATTTTGTATTTAGGACTTCTGTAACATCTAGTTGTGCAACTCCCTTTTTGGTCATTATGTAATTTCCAGAAATGGCACTTTATTTGAAGCCTATAATAGATTTTAATGAAAAACTGTATTAAAATATAAACCAATACTTTTCAAATTCAGTATATAGGGTGAGTCTGGGAAGACGCCCCCCCCCCCATCTTTAACTTTTTTACCTTCCGTCACCTTTAGGTAAGGAAGGTATTGTCTTTGGTCATAAAATTCGATGATGAGTTTTTAATCAATAAGCACGTTTTAGGGTCCCTAGAATACGAATTTACTATTTTTACGATGATGTATGTATGTGTGTGTGTAGATGTGTGTGTGTGTGTGGATATGTGTGTGTGTGTAACAAAATTTTCGTCTGCGATAACTCTAATACTACAGTTACAAAAATTATAATTTTTTCGTATAATTCTTCGTTACATCCATATGAAGAGCTGATTAGATTTTGGTTACAATTGGTCAACCGGAAGTACAATCATTTGAAGATTTTAATAGTTTTTCTTGAAAAAACTATGTTAAATATATTTTTTTCACATTTGATGTTATTATAAATATTAAAGAATATTTTATTCTCTATACGATTTGACTGCAATTTATACTTAAAATTAAATGGATATAGAGTTAAAAATTTATAAAGAAATTAAAATTAAAAAATTCTGATTGAAAGATGTCAGTGTCAAGTGAAATTGACATAGTGTGTTTGTCTTATAATTTACTGGAAATATAGGATCTTTTGCTTTCTGTATGGAATTTGTATAAAATACATACAACTGCTTTAAGGTAATGTACAAGAAATAATAATAATAATAATAATAATAATAATAATAATAATAATAATAAATCTTTTATTTCTGCAGATACATTACACTGTATATAGAAAACGTCACAAAATAATAATTTTCTGTATGAAATTTGCATAAAATACATACAACTGCCGGAAGGCAACGTACAAGAAATAGAATATTTAATTTAGCAAGGAACTTTCCGTATGAAATTTGTACAAAATACATAGAACTGACGGAAGGTAATGTGCTGGCCACATCAGATTTTTATTATAAGTAATAGAAAAAAATGGCTCATATAAAAGTTTTATTATTTTACATATACTATTTGATGGCAGATGTAGCAACCTATAATTATTTTAACAAAATTGAAACCGCCATTTTTTTCTCTTTTCAACGATGTATTATTTTGTATTAATGTATTTGAAAAATTTCGAGAAAAATGAGGTACTTTAGAAATATTAGAAATAATTTTTAAACAAATATTATAGGTGGCTATGTGAAAATAAACAAAACGTAACAATGTAAAACAAATTAATGTCAAAAAGTATACATTTGTTTGTTACTTAATTTAACTTATTTTGTAAACAAAAAAAAAACATTTTGAAATGTTTAGAAAGAACGAATTAATTGATATGATTCTAATAATTGGTGAATCGACTGGAATCATAAGAAGAGCAAAAAGAATTTACCGGGAGCGGTTTCCTAAATCGGCAATCGAGTTTAAGAATACTGAGAAGGATTTTTACCCGATATCGAGAAACAGATTCAGTTGAAAAACCAAAATTAAATACAGCTAATGTTATAATAAATGAAGAAACGGAAATTATGGTTTTGGCTTCTATGTATGAAAATCCTCATACCAGTACTAGGAATTTATCAAATTTAATTGTTATTAGTCAAAGTTCTGCGTCCAGGATTTTAAGAAAAAATAAATTTCATCCGTATCATATCAACCTTACACAAGAATTGCACGGTGAAGATTTTGATAATAGAATTCGATTTTGCAATTGGGCGATGGAAAATATTAGAAGAAATCCGCTCCTATTAAGTAATATTTTATTTACGGATGAGGCTAATTTTAAAAGCAACGGTTGCGTTAATAGGCATAATATGCATTATTACGCAATTGAAAATCCTCACTGGATGCGGAACGTCGACAGACAGAGGGTATGGTCATTGAATGTTTGGGGTGGCATAATAGGAGATTTTGTTGGTGGTCCACATTGTTTTGAAGGCCCATTAAATGGAGACGATTAGTTATTTTTTTTTAATTATGTTCCTCCCGGAATTATTAGAAGATATTCCATTAAATGCCCGCCAAAATTTAATATTCCAACATGACGGAGCGCCACCACATTATGCCGGTAATGTTCGGAATTATTTAAATAATCATTGGATAGGACGAGGTGGACCTATTTCATGGCCAGCAAGATCTCCTGATCTTACGCCTATGGATTTTTTTCTTTGGGGATACGTCAAAGATCTTGTCTATCAGAAGATGCCTACAGATGTAGAAGACATGAAAGAGCGTATTCGAAATGCTTATCAAAATATTTCGCAGATGTTCGAACACATCACGTTCAACGCTTGAATTTTTGTATTACAGAACATGGTCGTAATTTTGAACATTTGTTTTAAGTTATTTTTGTTACTAAATTTGTTGTTTTAGTTTGCTAAGTTGTGTAGCACTGTTACGTTTTGTTTATTTTCACATAGCCACCTATAATATTTGTTTAAAAATTATTTCTAATATTTCTAAATTATCTCATTTTTCTAAAAAAATTTCAAATACATTAATAAAAAATTATACATCGTTGAAAAGAGAAAAAATGGCGGTTTCTATTTTATTAAAATAATTATAGATTGCTATTTGAAAAATAAAAGTTGATAGTCGTATCTTGTAAACCTGACTTTATAAAAAATATCTACATCTACCATCAAATAGTATATGTAAAATAATAAAACTTTTATTTGAACCATTTTTTTCTATTACTTATAATAAAAAAGTTAAAGGGGGGGAGGCGTCTTCCCAGACTCACCCTGTATTCACGTCAGCAAGACCCGGTCAGTGAGACCGCCGCCTTACCCAGGCTCAATCATATAAACGGTTAATTTAGATCATAAACTATCTGCTGCGAGGAAGCAAATGAAAACGGACCTTTTATAACCCATATAGAAGTTCTTAGTCATATAGATGACGCCCTCAGCGTAGACTGAATACATAGTATCAAACAGTGTTCAAGTTTTTTTTTATTTGTATATTTTTAGTGCGAACTTTTTCGCACTGAGCGTATAACTTGTTTTCCATTTATACAATCAGTGCACACCAGCTGAGTTTTACATATTTCATTCATAATTTTCGAGTGAAATGAACTTTACTGAGTGCGCGCTTTCTTGCACTTACTACGATCATCAGTTCTTGCCAGTGCAGTCTGTTAAATTCATATATTTTGAGTTGTAAATAGTATCTGTGTACGTACAATGGACGTAAAAAAATAAAGTCTTTACAGCCCGAATCTTGTGTAATAGAGTTTTCAATTTATATAATTACTTTTGCACTCAGTGCAGGCTATAGCTACTAGATAATCACAGCATATTCGCACTCCATTTTGGCTAGATTCTAGTCGACGCACAAGCGATATCACAAAGCCATACTGACAGTGCTTTTTGTTTTTGCTGTCTTAACCCTTGGTCTTAATAAAGTACTTCAAATGACGGGTTGTTCAGTGCCTAAGTATACAAGCCGTACAAGCGATGGATTAAATTTTTATAGGCAAGTATTGAAATAATCAAATTTTGTATAAATTATTAGTGGTTAACTTACTTTTCCTTCCATATAATAGATATAAATTCAAGATAATAGATCGACAGATGATTTATTGTAAATTGAAATTATTTGAGTTGCTATTTTGTTAGATTTCAAGCAGAACCTAAAAGTCGTAAAAGATAATTGGTGAATTGTCGACGGAAACACAAAATAATCGCATGTCTTATTGAGAAAAATAATGTCACATATTTGTTGTCACATTAACATTTGTAATTTTTTTTACAAAAACACTTTGAAGAAAATGAATTCGAGCAAAACCGTTCGCTTAAATAAAAACGATTAAAACCATTTACAGTACCGACTTTATTTGATGTTCTAAGTCCACCAAAATTATTATCTACTAAGATAAATAGAGTCAACAATTATAATAATAATTATTATTCGTATTTCGTATTACCAGTAATGAATAAAATCACAATGGAACGGCAAATTTTTGTATTATTCTAGGCTTTTCACGAATAATTATTTAATATACTATTTATTTTTCGCAATGAAAAATATACGAATTTTTTTTTGAGGTTGTTTATGCATTATACCTTATACCTGTACAGTAGTTACTTCTTATGGTATCTACACAAAGTAACTCATGAACACATTTAACCTCTGCTTAAATTTTCTTCAATGGTGAATTTTATTTTAAGTTTAATAATCCATATGATATAAATTTCTGACAGTAAATGAATCGTAAGATAATAAATAATAAATTTACCGTAAAAATAAAATTTAAGTGCATATTTTATTTCTTATTACTGTGTAATTTATAATTTTCTACCCAAATATAATTCAAAATAACACTACAAAATGTTCAAATAATATTTAATTATCCAAAATAAATATGTAGTAAACAAAACACCCAAATAACAGCGATTTGCGTATACCAACAAAGTAAGCGTTAACATAAGAAGGATCCAAAATGGCGGACGAGTCAGCTACCTTTTCATACAATAGCTGTAATGCAGGCAATGACATCATGCCTGGCACTAGTTGTTATTACAACTTTTGCGACTGCACTAGCAAGTACTGACGAAAGTGCGCACTTAGTAAGGTTTAATTCATTCGAAAAGTATAAATGGAACACATAAAAGTACTGAGAATATAAATGGACAACGATTTATGCACAAACATTATTTTTTTACGTCTGTTAAAGAAAGTACCATTTTTTCATTAAAACGGGTGCACTTTTTTTAACGCTGCGGAGTGAAATAATGAAACGCGACCGCACTTTTTTCACGCTCCTATTGCAAAAAATTGTATGCAACTCGTGAGTAAATTATATCTTTTTTTCACTCGAAAGATTTGCGCACTTGCCTTCGGCTCGTTCGGCAAATTTTCCTTCTTGTGAAAAAATATATACTTTACTCACATGGTACATAAAAAATTATTATTTAATTGAATTGTGTAATGTTGCATTCTCTTTTACTTCATTAGGTATCGTTATGTGTGGTTGTAAATGGTGAAAATTTCGAACAGTTTTTGTAGTACGTATGTAGTAATTTCCTTTGAAGTGTAATATTTTCTGTAAAAAGCCTGTGAATGTAAGTTTTAATTCGAATCAAATAAAAGTGAATAAAACATTACACAATTTAATTAAATAAAATAAATTTTAATGTTTACTACTTTGTATTCCTTTTCGTAACCTATCAGTCCTGTGGCCCAAAAGTGTCAGCTCTAAGGACCGTGCAATTATTTTTGCAAATTTTGAAAAAAATATTTTTGCATTACAATCATTACATCAAATTGTATATAACCATAATTTTTTACAATATTTTTGAAACAGCCTGCATACTGTACAATTGAATGGTAATTATTTATCCATTATGCAACCTTGTTAAATGTTACGTATTAGTATATTGTGTATCTAGTAGGAAAAGTGATATATTTCCGGACGATGGTGGAGATTGCGGGACGAGCCATAGGCGAGGCCAGTAACACCAGGAGTCCGGGGAGTCACTTTTCCTACGTGGTACACATACAATTTTATTTTTCGATCGGTTTATATTCAATAATTAGTTACAAACAAGACAAAAGACTATTGAGTTGTTTTGATAAAAATATCTGAGGATAGCGTAACTATGGTTTGTTTATTTATGAAACAATGAACCGCGTACTGTCCGGCAATACTTTGTCACGCGCCGGAAAAAAAATGCCCGGACTGTTATTTTTCGTTGCCTAGCAACTACACTAAAATACCGGAACAATGCATTTTTTGGTTCGAAAACACACCGGAAACGTATCAGTTTTTGTCCGATCGATAAAAATATATATTAAGACAGACATGCAACAAGTGCAAAATCGCGCAGTGGAAGCGTGCTGGGCCCATAGCCCAGAGGTCCGTTGATGGAAACTACGCTCTGCTAAAATACATTTTTAATTTATTAACGTCCGACTGGCATATTATTATTATCATAACAACACTATTTTCAGGGTTTTTATATACCAAATTACACCCAAGGGCGTTTTATGAGATGTTGCTATGATAATGTCAACAAATTGATATTGATACTGGGATAAAGCCTAAAAAACAAGAAAAACATTTATAGCTTCCCTATTCCGTAAATTTTATTAAAACTTTCTGGTCCGTAATCGGTAAAATATTAAAAAATTATAGTCGGACGTTAAACGTTGAACGGACCACGGGAGTTAAATGGATAATAACGCCTTCGGTCAATGAACACTCCTCGGGCCAAATGCCCTCGGAAAGCATATCTCAGGCTTTATTATCCTTATAACACCCTTGATACGTTAATTATTATAGAAAAATTTAAAACTAAACCGTAAAGCTAGAGAAAGTAAATTTGATTTAAATATAACTGGATATACTCGTATATACGAGTATATATATATATATATATATATATATATATATAACGTCAAGCATTTATTTATTTTTTGTTCAATTCCATGGCTGTCGATATTTTCAACGTAATTTTCGACATTTTTATAATTAATTTCTGTCGTTACAAAGCATGTAAAGGTAATTCTGTTTATTGATTTAGATGCAGAATTTTATGCCCTAAAACTTTTATTTGATACGTTTTTGCTTAAAATAATTAGGCGAGCAGGAATTTGAAAAAAACTGATTTCCCATGTTAATCTCCTATGTACACCTTTAAGACAGACACACGGTATATATATATATATATATATATATATATATATATATATATATATATATATATATATATATATATACGAACACCCCGATTATTTTCTTTATTATTAGAAATGCAAGGTGATGATTATTAAAGAAAATAATTTTTTTAACCAGTGGTTCTCAAACTACAAACAGTTATATTTTTTAAAATGGGATGGGAATTCTAACTCGGCCCAAAAAATGCAGTTTTTAACCCTGTACACAAATAATTATTTGACAATGGCAATATTTTAGATATTTTCTAAATAATTTATAATATGTAAAATATAATCAAACTTTTAATAATATTTATTTTAAATTGAGACAAAATACGTAAATTTGAAGAATATTGTGTTTTTTTAACATTCTAAATTTGCTATTGCAACAACCCATCTAGTGTCGTTATGAAGAACTAAATGTATACCTTATCTACCCCAAGTAATACATATTACCTAAAACCGACGTCACTGTGACGTCCCAATTTACGTCATATAGTCGTCCTGAAGATGTTTCAGCGTGGAGTTGTGCGACGTCATTTGCAGCCGTAGTATCGACGTCATTTTCAGACGTGGTTTAGAAGTCATTTTAGGACGTTGTTTCCACGTCATTTTTTAACGTTATTTAAACGACATTTAGACGGTGTTTCAAAATCATTTTAAGACTGTGTTTCGACGTTAATTTTATGGTATAAACATAAATGATGGTAGGAAAATTAGTGTTTGTATTATGGAATTTGGTTTTCAGTGTGTTCTCTCCTGGTATGGTAATTAAAATTACTGGCAATTTCATTAGTATAATTTTCTTTCATAAATTTATAACTGAGCCTTGGATATTTTTGTTGAAAAATTGTTGGCGTAATATGTCTATAAAATAAAGTTTACATTTGTACAGACTACAGAATGAACTTTTTATGTTTCTTGCCATTTTCTTAAAATCATTTTTATTCGAAGCATATTTTTGAAGAATATATCAACATTAGTTTTGTTCCTTATAGGCAAATTTTCTGGTAAATCATAATATTTCCATTTTCCTATACGCATTTGGAAATTATAAAATGGCATACTCTTCAGTCTTCTCTTTACAGATGTGATGTTCATAGAAAAGAGAAACTATACTTATAATAGAAAGCACTCTCTATGACAATCAGATGACTTTTCAAAAGGTAGCGACCGTAGGGACAAAGTGTGTGTTCACGGGAACTAAAGTCATTTTGGCGGGACTTATGAACGGTATTCTTGATTCAAGGAATTGCCAAGAATTTAATACGAAACATGTATTTTTTTAGTAAACATTTAAGTACAAATATTAACAATGAGTTAACAGTTTGTAAATATGAAATAAATTGTGAAAAATTGTCAGCCATCGGGATTCGAACCCGAGACACCTATCTTGCCGGGATAGTGCTCTAACCAACTAAGCTATTGACTGCTCTTCTCTCGATGGCTGAAATATCCTCAGCAGTTATACGATTTTTAAAAGGGAAAGATTGTTCAGCCATCGAGAAGAGAGCAGCCAATAGCTTAGTTGGTTAGAGCACTATCCCGGCAAGATAGGTGTCTCGGGTTTGAATCCCGATGGCTGACAATTTTTCACAATTTATTTTATGTGCAAAGTTGATTTTTTTCAAACGAAACATGCAAATATATAAATTGACTAAAAAATAAAACAAGATATTTACAAAATATGTTATTTATTCATTTTATCTTTTCTCTTTTTAAATGTTGTTTATTTCCTTACAATATAAGAATAATAAAAATTTTATTGCAAAATTAATTACTTCATTTAATAAATTATGTGTGTCCCAAGAAATTATGTTTCTAGTATAATGATATTCACCAATTTTTGACAAAATTAAGGAAACATTTTTCTTGTGACACACAGTGGTTATATTAGCATGAAATACTTCATTTACATTTTTAATTAAATTACAAAAAAATTCAGTAGGTTGCTTCAGCGCGCCTATTATGTACGATCGGCACAAAACCAAATTACAAGTTCGTACTAGTACTCGGTTTTGCTAGAACTTCTTCCACTGTTCGGGTGTGGTCTTCTTCTGGGGTATGTTGAACAAAACTCTTCAACGTGCTCAAGGCTCCATTCGATTCCTCCTCCTCTCAGTTCACTCCAACGGAATGAGGTGACACAAAATTACTCAACAATAAATATTTGGATGATGCTCTAAAACTTGCTGCGGTAGGATTAATGTTCCTAGCACCATGGCTCCGAATTTGTATAAAATAATTATCCAGTGGGTCTTGATTAAAATTACGAAGGCAAATAAATTTAAAACCAAATTTAAATAATTTGGAACACAGGTATTTCAAACATTTTAAATTTTGAAGCAAATTTTCTATTGACGGTACAACTTTAACCTTTTAACAAATGGGGAGCATCGTATAAATGAATGATTTCTTTCTCCTCAATCTCATAATCTAAAGATCTGATTTCTTCGCCCCGCCGTTAAAAGCTAGCTGCAGTCTCTTTTTTTAAAGAAATTAATAGCGCTTTGAGTGGTCTGTGCTTGGTCGCAAATAGTTGCAACAATATTGAGCCCTGTTTGTCGGACAGCACGTACTTTTTTTAATTATTCGCATCAGGGCTCCACTTTTAAATTGCAAAGTTGTAAAAAAATATGCAACTGGTTGTTTGTATTTACTATTAATTCCATATACACCAAAGCGTGGTTTGCAAAATTGACCGTCCGAATTCCGCTACGCTGATCCTCAAAGCCATCTACTTAATCTTTGTATTTGTCATATTACAGATTTCCACGTTGCTTGCATCTGTGTCTAGTATGAATTCTCCTTCAGGTAACGGATAACTCAGGACAGGTGCGCTTGTCAAAGCATGTTTAAGTTCTTTGAACGCAACTTTGCAGTCCATTTCCCAGATAAATCTTCGACCTTCTTCAGTAACCTTTGTCAGTGGCTTGGCTATGTTGGCAAATCCAAGTACATATCGCCGATAATAAGTACACAAACTAAGAAAACTTCTAAGTTCGTGTTTGTCTCTAAGCGCTGGCCAATCTCTCACAGTCTTTATCTTTTCCGGGTCAACTGCAATACCCTTATCTGAAACCACGTGTCCAAGGTAATGAACTTCCTTTTGAAACAGGTGGCACTTCTTGAGGCTGAGCTTAAGGTTAGCCTTCCGTAATCTCTGGGAAACCTCTTCCAAATTCTTCATGTGGTCCTCGAATGTTTTACCTACCACAATAATGTCAACGAGATAGACTAAACAGGTTTTCCATGATAGTCCAGCCAATACTGTTTCCATGAGTCGTTCAAACTTTGCAGGGGCATTGCAGAGCCCAAATGGCATTACAGTAAACTGCCACAGTCCGGTACCAATTGTGAAGGCTGTCTTTTACTTATCTTTTGGATCCAAATCGACTTGCCAGTATCCGCTCTTTAGATCCAGAGTGGAGAAAATCTTCGAGCCAGCCAAAGTGTCTAGTGTATCGTCTATTCGAGGTAGCGGGTAGCTATCCTTCTTGGTGACTTTGTTAAGTTGACGGTAATCGACGCAAAATCGTGTAGAGCCATCCTTCTTCTTTACTAACACCACTGGTGAAGCCCACGGAGTGCTTGAAGGTTCGATCACACTGTACCTGCGTCGGTACAACACCTTCCTTTTTCATGTCTTCAATAATTCTTTCTGCTTCCTCACGCTTCGCCAGTGGTAGTCTTCTTGCTGGTTGGCGGATGGGTCTTGCGTCGCCGGTGTCTATCTTATGGTGAACCACATTAGTTCTCCCATTGGTCTTGTCACATTGGAACACATCTTGAAATCTTCCAATTAATTTCTTCGCCTTGGTTCTCTGGTCGGCGGTCAGTTCTTGGAAGGATTTTGATAATTAATTAATTGACGTGTCCGGAACTTTCGGAGATATGTTTCCTTTGGCCTTAACAGTTCGAATAATAGAGGATACTGCCAAGCATTCTCCTACAATTGTTCCTCTCTTGAGAACAACTGGATAACAATTTACGTTCATTATTCGAACTGGTATTACTTGACTGGCTTTGATCAGTGATTTTCCTACAACAACTCCAGTACCAGTCTTCACATCATCATTCTTTGGCTCAAGCATAACAATATTCCCCTCACAGAAACTACCATCTAATTGTGCTTGCACAATAGATTCACTTCGTTCTGGAAGGGTAACATCTTCGGCCATTAATACGCGCACAGCTTTGTCTTCTCGTGGGTTTAAAACAAGTTCTCCTTCATTGACTACCATTACTCCATTCTTCAGGTCAAGTTTAAAACCGTGCTTTTTCATTACGTCCATACCGAGTATTAATTCATCTTCAACGTCAGCTACCAGCGCACGATGTTTAAAGGATGTGTTTCCAATAGTGATGGTCATATCTATTTCTCCTAATGTGATAGCTTGTTCTCCCGTTGCTGTACGTAATCGCCACTTGGTTGGTTGAAGATGCGTCTTGCCTGTGATCTTTACTAAGTCGGGTCTTATTATAGTCTTCGTCGCACCCGTATCCAGTATATTTTTAGTGATCTTCTATCAACAGAGCCATTCACGTAGATGCTGCTGGCTTGATGATGAAGGGATGCGACATAACTGATGGATTGTGGGGCTACTAGATTACGGGTCGACGATTGCCCCTTCGCATCAACCCGACTTAGTTTTCCGACTCCTTTTCTTCTTTTACCGATTCTGCTCTCTTTGCATTTTTTTGCAAAGTCTCTGCGGATGACCCTGTTTACCGCAATACCAACAGACGAGTTTCTTTCTTCCGGCAAACACTTCATTTAAAATTCGTCGCATTTTCTCTTCTAGGTCTTCCGTGTCTTCTTTTCTCTCGGCATCAATATTTCGCA
Organism: Harpalus rubripes; assembly: GCA_963082715.1. Classification (NCBI taxonomy): domain Eukaryota; kingdom Metazoa; phylum Arthropoda; class Insecta; order Coleoptera; family Carabidae; genus Harpalus; species Harpalus rubripes. Next base: position 22,407,086 of record OY720455.1, read on the forward strand.
CTCGAGATTGATTACGTGAAGCTTGTTTGGCAGTTTCATGTTCTAGTGCATATGAGAGCGCGTCAATTAATGTTTTTGGGCTGGCCAATCGCAATGCTTGCTGTGTTTCGCTGTCTCGAACACCGTAGATAAATGCTTGAACGGCCAAGCACTCCAAAACGCTGTCAGGAGCTGCAGGATGTGCGAGACGAACCAAACGAGCTACGTCGACTTCAAATTCTTAAAGGCTTTCTTTTGAACTCTGATAGCGGTTCCTCAGTTGCGTCTGGTACACCTGCTCCAGGTGCGCATTGGCGTACCGCATGTCTAACCGCTTGACTAGTTGGTCGTAGTCTTCTTGTTCTTCTTCCTTCAGCGTTTGTAGGATGTCAATGGCTTCCCCACGCAACGAAACAGTCAATGCTGTGGCCTTCTCTTTGGACGTTCAGTTATGTGCTTTCGCAGCCGCTTCAAATTGTTTTAAATAGTTCGGCCACGAAGACTTTCCATCAAATTCCGGTGTTTTGATATGCATTGTTGTAGTAGTTTCAGGTTTTACCACTTTTCTTTCTTCTTGTAAATTTGCCTTCGCTACATCGGAATTTGGCATTGGTGACAAGGTAAGTCTAGTGACCTTTTCTCGTAATTCTTCGATCTGCTTGTTATACTTGTCTTCTAAATTCTTTAGGTCTTTTTCAGTTTTTCTAGAATTCTCATCTAATTTTTCTAAACTTCTAGAGTTTTCTTCTAATTTCCCTTCTAAATTTTTAGAATTTTCTTCTAATTTTTGTTCTAAAGTTTGCTCCAGAATTCTAGAATTTTCTTCCATTTTTTGTTCTAATGTTTTAGACTGTTCCAATAATTCTTCTTTTCATGTTCTGGAATTTTCTTCTATTTTTTGTTCTAGTGTTTTAGAATTTTCTTCCGCTTTTCTAGAACTTTCCATTAATTTTTCTTCTAAACTTCTAGAACTTTCTTCTGATTTTCTAGAACTTTCCTCAAATTTTTGTTCGAATTTTTGTTCTAATGTTCTAGAATTTTCTGTCAATTCATCTTTTAATGTTCTAGAATTTTCTTCTATAAATTTATGAATATCGGATGGATCAAATAAGTATTTCTCAGGAGTTTCACCAGCATCGATTAATGCTTGCCGTAATCTTTCTTGAAGCACTGACTTCTTTCCTGATGTTTCCAAATCCCGCTCTTCCAGTTCTCTCTTGAGATCACTTACTTTTAATTCATTTAGTTTTAATTGTTTAGTCGCCATATTATTTATTTTTATTTAACACTTCACAGTTTATTAACCCCACACCTGACACCGTTTTTATTTATTTGGGTGAAGTGTAAATATAAGACAATTATTATTAATTAAAATAAAAGTTTATTATAACGATAAATAGATATTAAATATAATTAAAAGATGATAAATATAACGAACACTACGATTAAACAAATATTAAACACTAATTAAGACTAAGAATATTATAAAACACTTAAACACTAAGATTATTTATTTAAACAATATATAGATCACTTATTTATTTATACAACTGTATTTATTTATATTCACCACTTGTCTACTATCTGTTTATATCACCAACTGTTTAACACGCAACGCTTATTTATATCAGACTGTTCAGTGCCTTCGCTAACGGTGCTTATATACCCTAGCCGAAAATTCCAGAACTCACTGGAAGATTTCTAGATAAAACACAATAGGTTACATCAACCGCGTAATTAGGCAGGCTCCGACAAGTCGCTTGCGTCATCGCTAACAATAGACACTCGCTCGTCCCTACGACAGCGGCGGCGACACCGACGGGGACAGAGGCGGCGACACCGACGGGGACAGAGGCGGTAACAGTGGCGGCGACGGCGGGCACTGCACATTACAGTACATTTTCTTTTGTAGATTGTAACAAAATAAATAAAATAGAAATTTTATATACTGCTTTTTTAATATTGATTTTTGGTTTTTACATACATATAATGATTCTTGACAAAAAAATACCCGTATTTTTTTCAATCGATTAATTATTTGTAGTTTATGAGAAAACAATTATAATTAAAAATTTGGGGAAGGGATATGTGACGTCGCCATGGTAGGATCGTGACAGCTAGACTGGGAGGAAAATAGATAGTTATAGCCAAATAATTAGATTTATCTTAATAAGGAGCTGGTATATATACAGAATATATTTCAGATTATAACCATTCAATTCTCTTTATCAAACTACGAACTTAAATAACATTCTGTATATTGTCACGGGGAATGTCTGGATTTTTTTCTTTCGTTGTTTTGATAAAATCATATATCTGATTTTTAAATATAGTGAGTATTACGTCATCCGTCAATTTTAAACATTTTCTAACGAGGATATTGTAATATTAAAATTTCATCGATGTATTGCATTTATCTATTTTTTTCGTATCTCACTATCGCGTGGAAATTTCAAAACAATAGCAAATTTGGCCATACTTTTGCATATTAGCACTCAGCATTATAAACCATTTTTACAATTCTCTTCAATTTTTAATCAATTAATAACAATCAAGAAAAGACTAGTACGAGAACGTACAGAAAATTAAGATAAAACGAAAAACGAAACAAACAAAAACAAACAATAATTGTGCTCGATAATAGAGACAAACCCTAAAATAACGGTAGAAGAGTTTATGTATCTATATGGAGTAGAATTATTTATTTTATAATAAATATAATAAAAATTGCAAGAATATAACACACAAACGAAACCATTCGATCACGATAGTGCAACTAGGGATGCGCACGATACATCGATGATTAAGGAAAATCGATATTTGGCTTTCTTTACTTACATGTGTCGTCACAGTTTATTTGATGTCTACGTCTACCCTACTTTGGCGAAAATACTTCCACGATAACTAAGCGTGCAAATAAATGAACTAAAAGGGAAATGGTTATCAAAATATTTATTTCTGGGATTCAATGTGTTTTAAATTCAGTGGTTACATTTAATTTTTAATAAAATATAGATTTTTGTGAAGTATAGGTACCTACATTGTTGTTCTTTTACTAATCGTAAAATATGTGAGCATATTATATAGTTTATATTATTTTCAAGAGTGAAAAGTCGGAAATCAGTGCATATAATTTGTAAATATCTATGTTTAAAATATATTTTTGATCCGATATTTATACAACATCGATTTCTGTTTAAGTACAACTTGAATTTTATCTCACAGCGCAAAGTTACCCTACCGCTGTGACATCAGAAAGAAAGGGGATAACCGTACATTCTTGTTGTCTCCTATGACCACGATTTGAGCAGCGGTGACGGGTGAGGATCGATCAGGCGGGCGGTTGTAGATGCAGACGTGTGTTGCGCTGTTGTGTGATTGTATGCTTTTCTATTCCAAATACGCGCTTTTGGGGGTTTATAAAGTATATTTTCTCTTGTAGCTTGTAATATTTTATAAACTATGTTTCTAAAGTTAATATTTATTATTATTGTCACCAGCGCTGAGCTGGAGTCTGTTTAGCGATGACATAATCGCGCGAGCGACCTAACTGCGTAAACAAACGTCTCCCAACCTGTTTAACTATCTTGGTGATGTAATCTATTGTATTCGATGTTTTTATCTCGTGGAATATTCGAGTATATTCGAGAACAACGTCACCGGAGTAAATAAACCCTGTCAGAAAAGGCATTCGACAGTCTGATATAAACAAATAGTCGACGAGTGGTGAACATAAGTGAAATAAATATTGTTCAAATAAATAATCAGTGTTTAAGAATTTAATAGTATTCTTAGTCTTAAATTAGTATTTAATATTTGTTTAACCATAGTAATCGTCATTGTTATTATCTTTTAATATTTATTTATTGTTTTAATAAACATTTATTTTAATTATAATAATAGGGCTGTTGCAAGAATTTTTATGTGCCTTCTAATTATTAAATTTATAAAGATATCATTCTTTAAATATCCTCAAATTTGAAATTATCACGAAATAATTAATTTTTGAAATTTGTATAATATTTTGAAAGAGTTACCCGATCTGAAACGGAAGATGACTTCAAAGTACATACATCGCCTACTTTTATTTATTTAAAAACGTAGGTGATGTTTTCCTATTGGCTGTGAATGACGTAATGCTATGACGTGACAGGAGTGGAAGATTGTTTTGTTGGTTTTATGGCTATTTTTGGCGCCAATCTATTCATTTAATTATTTACGAAAATAACTAATTATTAAAATAAAAATCTTTACCAAGAAAAATATTGCATAAACTTTAAAGTACTTTTTGAAAAATGTGAATCAGGCTCATTCTTTGATTTTTACACTTCACTCAAATAAATGAAACGTTACATTTTTATAAAGTAAAAAGACAAAACATATTTTTCATCTTGATATTACAAGTTGCATATTGTACATTAAACATGGCTTTAAAGATTTGGGTATTTCCACTCCACCATCTTGTAAACTCACTTCATGAAATACATTCAAAGTAAATTTCATTTAAAATGGAGATTGCACTATGCCACTGTTATAATATTAGATCTGCAACTTCATTGCGCAAACCTGCTTACAGGCTACAAAGTCCATGAAGAAATGTACATTGAATTTAGATTTGTATAATAAAATACTCGAAAAAGTAAAAAAATATGAATAAAAGAATAAAAAACATTTCAAAATATTATTAAAAACTTTTTTTTATAAAATATGCGTTTTAAAACATCGAAGAATAGTGGATCAGGCTGAACTCAATAATATTGTGTAGGTAATAAGAGTATAATATTAATTTTTTAAAAAATTTGTTATTTATTATTCAGTCTATCGTTATTCTTCCCAAAAAACGTTATTCTTGCAATATATTATTAATATTTCAACTCGTACAAATAAAATATCTTTATACGTTCGTTAATAAATTTGAAATTATTGCCACATTTATTTTTACTTTTAGGTTTGTGATTTGGAATGAAGTATGATTATTATCGAATAGATGGAGCCCAGTAAATGTACAAAAATTTCTACTTTATCGACTCAGCCATAGTTATTCATCTTATTGCTCACTAGCGCTCGCCTCGGCGTAGAAACAAATTAATCGGGGGTATCATTTCACCTTAATGAGCCATACTCTGAAGATCAATTTGAGGGTTCTGTTAAACAGACTTAAAACTAATATAGAGATATCTCCTAACCATTTTAGGACCATTGTTATTTATTATCTATATTAATGACATTGTAACTAAAATAAAACAATGTGAAATTCAATTATTCGCTGATGATATGCTGGTTTATGCAATTGGTGAAAATGTGCAAGATATTTGTAATAAAATTAATGGCGACTTAGAAGCTGTAAACGTATACTTACAAGCTAATAAACTGAAGTTAAATAGTTCCAAATCAAAATTCATGATTGTACATAATAGTAATGCTAATTTTGACAACAGTAACATTGCCATAGAGAACACAAATTTAGAAAGAGTCACAGAATTTAAGTATTTTGGAGTTATCATAGACGAAAAGTTAAATTTTAAGACGTACATTAATTTATTAATAAAGAAAATATCTAAAAAAAAAATAGGTTTTCTTAACAGAATCTCGAGACAGTTAAGTAAATATGCAAAATTATGCTTGTACAACTGTGTAATATTACCTCATTTTAATTATTGTACTACAATATTATATATGTGTAATGCAGGAGATCTTAGCAAATTACAGAAACTACAGAATAAAACTATGAGGATTATATTAAACTGTAATAAATATACCAATGTAAAATTGATGTTAACTACATTAGGATGGCTAGATGTGAGAGCATATATTACATTAAACACGTTGATTTTCATTTTTAAAATTAAAAATTATTTGTTACCTACTTATCTAAAAAAAAATGTGAAACTTTGTTCAAATGTTCATAGTTACATCACAAGACAAAAAAATAATTTTCATGTAACAAAAAGAAACAAAACCTCCACAGCCAATACTGTTTTTCATAAAGGCTTTATAGAATTTAATAAACTACCAGAAGAAGTAAAGAATGTAACTAGGTTGTGCAAATTTAAATCTGAATTAAGAAATATGTTGAAAGATAATATCTAGAAGTATAACCTATTATTACTTTATTATCTGTTATAATTTTGTATGCAATTTAGCCAGTTGGCTCTTAATAAAGATTATTATTATTATTATTATTATTATTATTATTATTATTATTATTATTATTATTATTATTATTATTATTATTATTATTATTATTATTATTATTATTATTATTATTATAAAAAAGCAAAGGGACGAGGGACGCCATATTCACGCTAAGAACAATTATAGAAAGGAACCTGGAAATAAATAAAAAATGTGTATGTTGCTGTATCGACTTTCTGAAAGCATTTGATATGGTATTGCATGATAAACTAGTCGACATATTAGAAGAGAAAGGAATAGACAGTAAGACAGTAAAATTAATAAAAAAAATTATATTGGATTCAAGAATCAGCAGTAAAATTAAATGGAAAAGTTTCTAGATACGTTAAACTAAGACGGGAGGTAAGACAAGGCTGTGTATTATCCCCTTTATTATTTAATATATACACAGATATATTTCAAACAATAGAAGAACTAGGGAGGGGGTGAAGATAGGTGGAAAAAATGTGAGCATTAGGTATGCCGACGATTCGGTAATATTAGGAAACAATGAAGAGGATTTAAATATGCTATTGGGTTAAGTAAAAGAAGTGTGCGAAAAGTATGGTTCGGAAATCAACAACAAAAAGACGGTCTGCATGTTATTTTCTCGAAAAGAAAGAAAAATAAATATAAAAATTAATAATGAAAGAATTAAACAAGTGAACACAGTTAAATATCTAGGATGCACTATGATATGGAATGGTAAAAGTGACGTAGATATTGAGACAAGAATAAGCATGGCAAAAAATGCATTCGGTAAACTAAAAAACATAATAACAAAGTAAAAATGTCAACATTCAATTAAAACTTCGTGTTATAAAATGTAATTTGTGGAGTGTCTTATTATATGGCAGTGAATCATGGATTCTTACTGAACAACTACATAGTGAAATTTGTGCAGCAGAAATGTGGTTCTTTCGGAAGGCACTAAAAATAAAATGGACAGATAAAATTAGCAATAAGACAGTGTTAAAAAAGTGTAAAACAAAAAGACAGTTACTGATTAAAATAAAAAACAATAGTTCACGTTTCTTGGACATATAATGAGAGAAAAAGGTTTCGAATGGGACATGTGTACCGGAAAAATTGAAGGTGTACGAGGAAGAGGCAGACCACCCACATCCTTCCTAAGAAATTTACAAAAATAACTAGAACTTAATACATTCGAAGATTGCGTACGATGTGCGGAAGACAGAAACCTATGGAAACTTATGTTTACCGACGTCTATATAAGACATGGCACTACTGAATGAATGAATCATTGGACTTACAATTGGAGTTGTTATTGTTATTATTAGAGTCATGTAAGAAGTTGTTGCACATGTACTTGTCATCACATTGATAAATGATGATGCTGGAAAATGTGAGCCAGCGCTGCATTCCGACATTTTTTGTCGATGTTCTCACTGCTAGTTGTTGTGTAACACTTTTATTATTATATTAGTTTAATTTAATTAATTAATGGTGTTACTTAACCACAATACAGCACTACAGTATAGAAATCTATAGAGCTACTAGCCAACACGTCTGTTCGCTTTGACTGCTCGCATGCGATTATTGAGGAATTATGAATAATTTTTAAATAATTTAAGCGATTTCGGCAAAATATTATAATTCATTTATTATTAGCGTAAATTGAAATAAGATCACATAAAAAGAAGGAAATTAATATATTGTGTTGACTCCACTAAGTGATGTCTGAAGGGCTTGGTTTTCCACGCCACGTCATGTGATTGCCACATGTTTATTGTTTACGATATAGACGATTTTTTTGTAATATATTTCCGCTTGTTTATACATTTGGTATTGTATTATTAAAATTTCGTAAAGTATTTTTATAAAGCACAGTCTATATACTATATAGATATAATTAAAATGTCTAGAATATATAACAAACATAAATTGTTTCTGTTTCGCATTTATAATTATATGTATACATGTAACATGTTTCAAATAAATATAATATAAATATCAGCACGGCTTACCCATTTATGCGTGTGCCATTTAGCAAATTAATTTGCTATATATATATCATTAAAGTAAACAATCTATTGTTTTATATTTTTGCGTAGAATTGATATAAAAAATCATTATAATAAACAATATATTGTTTTATATTTTTGCGTAGAATAGATATAAAAAAATCATTATAATAAACAATATATTGTTTTATATTTCCGCATAGAATTGATATTTAAATAAAAATAATATATATTATCGTAAAGTAAAAAAAATCGTCGTAAAGACGTCAAATTAGTCGCCTGTCAAAGGTTTAAATAAACCTAATTATGAGCACAAAAAGTCGTCACACGGATGTCATAGTGATCACAAATCTGACGTCTATATAGTCCTATTTTAGACCAAAAACAGTCGACACAGTAGAGTCACATGAACGTCAAATTGTACGTGTACACAGAAAAAAAAATTTGGTATTTTTATAACAATTGTAAAATCTAGAACTACAATTTGTAGTATAAATAGGGATAGCTATTTATAGTATATTCCGTAATTTAACCACGACCGTGGTTATGGTTTTCTTGTGGTTCACGTAGTCAGGTTACGGTTATTGAAAAATGGTTGTGATTCGGAACATCTTGGTTAACTTGTGTCGGTTAAGCAGAGAACCACCGCGTCATTAGAAATAAGTGACAACGTAACTCTATTTGTCTATTTTATACTAACGTAAATATTATATGCATCAGTATATATTAATAATAATTATATGTTTATACAATTTTATTTATTATATTATTAGAAATAAGAAAATGACCACAACAACCACAAAAAAATTGTGGTCGTTGTGGTCCCGAAAACGTAACCAAAATTTTCAGGAACCACATTCCGAAATGGAACCTCGATCCTGAAATTATGTTTTGGTTACATTCCGGAACGCTTAACCAGAACCTTGGTCACCGCGGTTAAGTTACGGTATATACTATTATTGTAGTATAAATTTGAAAATTATTGTATTAATTTTTTTGTAGCAGTTATTGTTACAATAATACACTAAAAATATAAATGCAACTTTATATTTTATTAAATTTTACATCTTATATTAATATTTAATATTTTTTGTAAATATAACTTTTTAAAAAATTTATAATTTCAATATATATGTAACAATTTTTATACTTTTCTTTCAGTATTTAATATTATTTGTAGTAAAAATTAAGTTAGGTTATAATAAAATGTTCTACAATTGTATAATGTTATTTTATTAATACAAAACATAAATACAAATTATTGTATATACACAAGGGAACGTACGTATAGCCATTAACGGAATTTGTCAATAAACACGGGTTTGAATCATTTAGATTCGTTATTTTTATAAGATTCATTTGTTTCTCTTCCGGGAATATCACTTCAAAAGCATAAACATGGTTATTGAATATTTCTGTATGTAACAAATTACAGTTTAAATAAATATCTTCTTTATATAGAATTATGTCTTCAATGATACCAAATTCTTCGTAACTCTTAATAACAACCATATTCACTTTACAAGCAGTGCCCAAATATTCAATCCATGAAGATCTACTTAAATTAGCTCTATGTTCATTATGAAAATGTTTTTCAAATATCTCATTGGATATGGAAGACAAAATACCAAAATTTAAAGAGGGTTTTATAGGCACTAAAAGACGGTGACAAAACTTTAACTGTGATTTAATTCCAAGCGTGTGTATTATGGTTTTAAACGAACCTGATACATTGGAGATCTTTTTAGATTGTCGGTGTTTTTGGTCGAATCGCATAGTCCGTACATGTACGAAAGGTCCAATTTGAGGAAGAATATGACCGTAATGTAAAAGGTGATGGAATTTAGGTTTCAAAGTTTCATTGAAATGATGCAAATATAAATAATTATGTTCTTCAATTAGAACTTTTAATCTAATAATTTCACTATATTGTGTACTTGGTGCTGTTACAATATCGATGATTTCTCTAATTTTTAACCAGACGTTCCGCACAGGGCAATTTTTTGGTATTAAATCTCCAAGCATTACAGCTAAAAATCGTGACAAACATAAGGTTTCACTTGCTGACATTCTTAATTTTTTTCCTAGATGTTCTGAAAATATAAGTGGTGGTTTGTTTGATTTTTTTACTTCGCCGTAATTAAAACACTTAATACGTTTATTTAATATCTAGAGAAATTCATTTTAAATCGTTATTTAATTTTTAAAACAAAAAAGATAAATCATAATTACAAACTCTCTCAAACAGATCGTGCATAATATCTAAATGAAATCGTGGCAATTCATGCCAAACACAAACTTCCTTTATATCCGACTGTGATCCGTCATTAATTTGCAAGTCTATCTCGTATGATTCAACCGTTCTATATAAACTTTCATCTAATTGAAACATATATTTAGAAATATTTTTATGAACTTTGCAAAATCTACAATTAAAATTACTAGAAAAACTCTCAGTTAAACCAAGAGCGCTATGAAGGCCCAGGTTATCCCCAATTATTAATCCCAATTTAAAAAATATTTGTTCTTTTTTATTATTAACATTAACAGTTACTCCTGTCTCTTGTAAATAGTTTAACTCACTTATTAGTGGGTTAAACACGGCTTTGTTTCCAAATTCTTCTTTGTGGTCAGTATAAAATAGAGTAAACAAAAATATGTTCTCAAGAGTAGATAACAATTATTAAGGCATAGATGGCAAATTTACGTAAACAGCACCAAGCTTATTTGAACCAGAATGGGATACTAAACTATTACCAACTTCATAGTCATCGAAAAATAGGAAAAGTAATTTGGTCATTATCTTTAATTTTGGATTTCCATAATAAACCTTGGACGAAATTTTGAAAAACATTTTCATCAGCATTTAATTGATTTAAATGATTTTTCATTATTGATAAAAAAATTCAAGTAATGAAGTAAACAATTTTTTAAAGAAACATTTTTCCGGTCACTGTCGTTGATTCTAAAGATACAAAATTATTACGCTGTTTTTCTTTTATGTGATATCCAATGACATATTCTTCAGGGGGAACATAATGTCCACTATCTTCAAAATATTTTAGACGTTTATAATCAGTTTCTAAATCATTAAAACAATTTTTATATTTATTAAACAAATTTTCGATATTCGTGATTACACTGCTTTCTTCGTTCAGATAATGTAATCTGTTAATAACAGTATCTTTCAAGAATGATGCGTAATGACCACAAAAAAAAATTGTATATCGTTTATAACAGTTTGTACAAAATTTCGTGGAACTAATGAATTGCAATACATTTTTGAAATAAATTCAAAAATTTCTACTTTTATTTCATTTTTTAATTCCAAAATTTTGCTATTACTTAAATCATCCAAATTTGTAATAACATTTTCAAAAATATTAACTTTTTCATTAACAGTTTTTGTTGAACTTTCTTCTTTATTAATCAAATTTTGATCAATACACAATTTAACACTATTTTTGTGCGGTAAATGAATTAGCAAATGTTTCCTAAATGAAATTACAGAAGAACATTTTCTCATGCAATTAATTTCTTTGCAGGAATGTGTAGAATTTTGTTTCAAATTATGTTTATGCTTTAAGTGATACAGAAGTGTTTTTATAGATTGAAAATCTTTTAAGCATATAAAACATTTCATGATTTATATATATTGTAGGTCTGATAAAAGTGAACTTACTGACACATATTTTCGATCAAATTTTATATGTTATATACCGGGTGTCTTAGGCCGACCGACACATGGGTGATTAACATGTAAAATTAGTTAATTGTGAATAGTATCTCCCCAGTGCAAGATATTAAGATGAAATTTTGCATGCTTATCCGGGGATACTATTTCTATGGATTTCAATTCAAATCAGTCAATTTACAAGTGTAATATTAGAATAAATTAAGAAAAATTGTAGAAGTACCATGAATGTTATCCATATCTTGAAAATAATAGTATCTAAGCAACAGCTCTGATAGAGTAGGGGTAACGTGCGCGCTTCACAATTTAGAGAGTCGGGTTCGAAACCAACCGACAGCAATATTTATTTTTTAATTTTTTCTTTTCAAAATAATTTTTATTATTAATATTAATAAACCAATAAAGCAAATAATAAAATATTTTTTAAATAAATAAATCTTGTTACGTACAATGTATCCACTTTATTAAATTAAATATTAATAAAAGATTAAAAACATATTAATAATAAAAATTATTTTGAAAAGAAAAAATTAAAAAATAAATATTGCTGTCGGTTGGTTTCGAACCCGACTCTCTAAATTGTGAAGCGCGCACGTTACCCCTACTCTATCAGAGCTGTTGCTAGATACTATTATTTTCAAGATATGAATAACATTCATGGTACTTCTACAATTTTTCTTAATTTATTCTAATATTACACTTGTAAATTGACTGATTTGAATTGAAATCCATAGAAATAGTATCCCCGGATAAGCATGCAAAATTTCATCTTAATATCTTGCACTGGGGAGATACTATTCACAATTAACTAATTTTACATGTTAATCGCCCATGTGTCGGTCGGCCAAAGACACCCGGTATATTCCTTTTTGAATAAAAATCCACACAACCATCAACCTCTTCAGGGTACCTTGCATTTAAACTGTGGTAAATTTCAAACATAGGTCTACGCATTTTAGTGGCGTGCTAAGTTTGTAATCAATATTATTCAGACAAACATAACAACATTGCAAGTTAGTTATATCTCCAACAAATATTGGAATAGGATGAGCAGTAAATCCTAGCGAAGAATATTTTTCTTCTTTTCTTCTTAAGGCTATGTCTAATTCGTCAATAACCTAAAATGCATAATTATAAAATTTATTAAAAAAACTATGCACATGCACATATAAAGAAAGAATGTCGAAAACATTAATTTACCTTCACATGTAAAATAAAACCCTCTTGTATTTCTATCTTGGAAGGTATCCAAGTGTTTCCTTTTTTCTTTTTACTATTAACACATGAGAAAAATAGGGCTAAAACAAAAAGAGCAAAAATTTCATTTTTAAATATTACAAATTAAAAAAAGTGACACCCAATATTAACTTACCATCTGAACATATCTGGTGGGTATAAGAAATTCTTTCAAAAAGGAATCTTGCCTTTTATGTGCAATTTGTAAAATTCTTATACTTATTTGAGGCCATTAAAAAAAATACATTTTCTTTGTCTTTATAATTATATAAAAAATCTTCTAACTAAAATTTAATATGTTTATTGTCAAATGAAATGAAAAGTCTGTTAGATCAGATAAAATTGGAAATTTAATTTACCAAAGTAAAACACAAAGAAAGATGTAAACATGGGTATGTAGAAAAATATTTGTAAATAGTTCTTTAAATTCTCTTAGTCTAATATTACGCGTTACTTTCCAGTATTTTTGAATTTTAGTGAAAGGTTCATTATTATTTTTTAATCATAAATGCTGTTCTTCATACTGATTTCCATCATTAATATTAGGATTTTCTGAAATATAAATTCTTATTTTTTTATTATTCACAAATTCTAATGGAAACAAAATTTGTTTTTGTTACCATGCACTCTATCTTGTTCTGAAGGAAGAGATGTATCTTGTATTAAGCCGAGTTTTTTATAGTTTGATCTTAAGTAGGTATATGTGTTCCATAATTTGCCTCTAGCAAATTTTGTCTTTCCCTTTGGACCCAGCACGTATGGTACATAATCAATTTCTGGGCTCTCGTGTAAATATATCATTAATTTCTTTGGGTAGTTGAACAAAACGAGACGCTGGAATTCTACAATATAATGCATGTATATTAATACTTTGTAATTTCACCTATTTACTTTAACAACCTTTTATTTTTATTGTCCTTCAATTCATTTCTTATAATCAATTCTGATAATTTAGATCTTAAGAATATTTTATTTTTTCCGTAGCTTGCTGCTATTATCCTCCCTTCATCAGTGGATGTTATTAATTTTTGAACAGTCTATAAAATATTAATAATATTCATAATATATATTATAATTTATGTTATTAGGATCAAAGTCGAGTTTGATAACACGACGTGTTTCATATGATAAGTTACGATTACATACAAAAATTAATTGCTGGCGTAAATCAACGAAAAATTAAAATAAAGATGTGGTATTGAACACAATATATATATATATATATATATATATATATATATATATATATATATATATATATATATATATATATATATATATATATATATATATATATATATATATATGACAATTCAGGCAAGCTATTTCTGTTTTTTATTTTTTTGTAAAAAATTTACCTCGTTAACACAGCTAATGGTACAGAGTATTCTAATGAATTTATTATAGTCCTTGACTTATAATTAAATACATTAGTGTACTCAGATTGAGGACTATAACGATGTCATTTTATGACACGGCAGCTCACAGTAAATAAGTTAATGAGTCATTACTTACGGAATCACAATTATTTGTCCGTATTTCATACGGTAAACCCAGTATTGCTTTCTGACTGTATGGCAAAGGGTACAAATCATTTATCACCGCTCCTTTTTAAATTAAAAAGTAAAAAAATTAAAGTTTAAAGAAAATATAATAAATTCTTACTGCTGATATTATCAGTGGTATCCGTATTATCTTCACTGCATGAAGGAATTGGCGTGAAAACATATGAGTCTAGATGATATGTAGATGCTGAAGAGTTATTATCAACGATTGTAACATCTGCATTATTTGATGCTGACGTATCAGTATCAGTTGTGTTTAAAATAATATCCGAATTATTAATAAACTAAAAGAATATAATTCAAATTATAACATTGATTAAAAATATCGAGAAAAATAACAGTCATAATTGTTCTTTGAAAATGTGGAATAAGTACACATCCATTGAATTTTATGAATGTTACATTGAAATATTAAAAAATGTAAACAAACCTCCTGCACTGAATAGTAATTCCCATATTTATTTAAGAATTTTCTTCTGATACCTAGTACAGGTATAAGTTTTTTAACATCATCTTCCGTACGTGTGTTAAACGCATTAATATCTATTTCTTGCTCTACAGAAACAAAACAAGTTAGTAAAAGTTTGTAATAACTCTTCTGTCTTTAAAAGTTTTATATATTGAAAACAAGCTGTAATACTGGTGCACACTGTTATCAAAATAAACTTTACTTACCAGTAAAAATACTTTCTAATTTTTCTAATAAACCCCATTCTTCAATATTTCTCACTAGTGCATCCATTTTACTGTACTTTACATTTATTACACTGACTATGAAGAAAACTGTTATGTATTTAAAATTATATAATCAAGTTACTTATAACAGTATTCTCTGTAAAAATGAAGGTGTTACATAAATGTAAATAAAATATATGAAATGTTGTAGAGATATAAAAAATGCTTGAATTAAATAAACGTGTCACAATTTTCAGTCTGTTATTTTAAGTAAAATATATAACAGATTTTCTGGCGACGAGGATAAACCTTTATAGGCAAATATATCATTTAAAATGAAAGAAAATACAAGTTTCGGAACATTAAATTCATACATAATTGGATCTTCATGGAAAAGTTATCAAGAGAGAATGGAATTCTTTTTTGAAGCAAATGATATAACTGACGATACAAAGAAGCGAGCAATATTTTTACACTGTGTTGGTGAAGCTACATACGATGTAGTGAGATCTTTAGCAACACCAAAAACACCAAGAGATTTAAAATTTAAAGAAATCATAGATAAATTATCGTCACATTTTGATCCAGCTCCAAATGAAATAATTCAACGATTTAATTTTAATAAAAGGTTTCAGAGAAAGGATGAATCTATAGTTGACTTTGTTGCAGATCTTCGGAAATTAAGTGAATATTGCAATTTTCGGGAATTGGATAATATGTTACGCGACCGAATTGTTTGTGGCATTTATGACGAAAATCTTCAAAAGAAATTATTTTCGGAACCAAATTTAACATTAAAACGGACATTGGATATAGCTTTGGCCTCTGAAACTGCGATGAAGAATGTGCAGAATTTGAGGGAACATCACATAAGTACTAAGGAAAATATTTTACAAATTAAGAAATCATTCAATAAACCATTTCTTAAACCATGCATTCGATGTTCTGGTTCACACCATTCTGATTCATGTAATTTTAAAAGAGCAAAATGTAATTTTTGTAAAAAGATTGGTCATATAGAGAGGGCATGTATAATTAAAAAGAAATTTAGTAATAATAGAAATCAAGGTAAAGTAAGTTATAAAAAACAAATCAATAAATGTCACAATTTAAATAACGATGAGGAAAATCAGATAAATCTAGTTTTTCAATTGAATAATGTCAATGTCAACCATATTTTGAATAATAAAATTAGTACGATGGTAGACATCAACGGTATTGAAGTTTTAATGGAAGTTGATTCTGGTTCGGCTTGCAGTTTAATAAGTGAAGAAACGTGGTTGAAAATGGGTGACAGGAAACCTGGTTTACTAAATAATAATAAAATTTTGTTGCAGACTTGGACAAAACAGAAACTAACAGTTTTAGGAACTGCGAATGTAAACGTTAAATATAAGGGATTGCAGAAGAATTTACCAATAATAGTAATTTCAGGAAAAGGTACAAGTTTATTAGGCCGTGATTGGTTTGATCATTTAAACATCAATATTGAAGGTATCAATAATGTGCAATCTTATAATTTATCAGCTATATTTAATAAATACAAAAATGTGTTTTCTAATAAAATGGGGCAATTTCTCGGAAAAGCCGTTCATATTCAATTAAAGGAATACATTTCACCAAAATTTTTCAAATGTAGGCCTGTACCATATGCATTAAATCCAAATGTAGAAGATGAAATTGATAAATTGGTTAAACAAGGTATTTTAGAGCATGTACAATATTCAGAATGGGCAACACCAGTCGTAGTTGTCAGAAAAGCAAATGGTGATATAAGGCTTTGTGGTGATTATCGGTTTACTGTGAATGCATCAGTGAAGAAAAATACGTATCCTTTACCTAAAGTCAGCGAGGTATTAAATGAAGTATGTGGAGGTAAGATTTTTACTAAATTAGACTTGACACAAGCTTATCAACAAATACCTGTTGATGAATACTCATCAGAAATTTTGACAATAAACACTCACAAAGGATTATATAAAGTTAAACGTATACCTTTTGGAATATCAGTAGCTCCAGGTATTTTTCAAAAATGTATGGATCAATTACTTAGTGGATTGACTGGGGTAGCTGCATATTTAGATGACATTATAATTTCCGGTAAAAATGAAGATGAACATTTAAATAGATTACATCAAGTTTTATCTCGTTTAAATGACGGGAATTTGTCAGTTAAAACGGAAAAGTGTCAATTTTGTGTCACGGAAATAGAATTTTTAGGTCATAAAATTAATGAAACAGGTTTACATCCTTCAGAAAATAAAATTAAAGCAATACACAATGCACCCGCTCCTAAAAATAAACAAGAATTGCAATCGTTTTTAGGAATGATAAATTTTTATAATAAATTTTTGAAAAATAAAGCCAGTGAAGCTGAAATTTTACACAGGTTACTTGATAATAAGGAACCATGGAAATGGAGTAAACAACATGAACTGGCGTTTGACAAATTAAATTTTTTATTAAAATCAGATGCCGTATTGACAAAATATGATGAAAATAAAAAGTTAATTTTATCCTGCGATGCATCACCTTATGGAATAGGCGTAGTCCTAGCACATCGTGAAGAAAATGGTAAGGAATCTCCCATTGCTTACGCTTCTAGAACTTTAGGCAATGCTGAGAGCAAATATGCTCAAATTGATAAAGAAGCTTTATCAATCATCTATGCTGTGAAGCATTTTTATCAATATCTTTCAGGCAGATCTTTTACAATAATTACTGATCATAAACCTTTACTATCAATTTTTAATACTGAGAAACCAATTCCACAAATTTTGTCACCCAGAATGCTAAGATGGTGTTTATTATTGTCTAGTTACTCATATGATTTAGAATACAGACCTGGATTACAGAATAGCAATGCAGATTGTTTAAGTCGTTTACCATTACAAGGTAATGTGGATGAACCATATCCTCCAGGTGATATTTTGTTATTGGAAGCTGTAAATAAAATTCCAATTCAAGCAAAAGATATTATGAAACTTACCAGAAAGGATGCAGTTTTAAATCGTGTACATCATTGGCTACTACACGGATGGCCAGAAGGTAATATTGAAGATAAATTTGTTCCATATTTCAAACGAAGAAATGAACTTTCTGTGCAAAATGATTGTGTATTATGGGGAAGTAGAGTTATAATACCAGAAGTTGCAAGAAAAGAAATTCTTAAGTTACTATATGCTAATCATCCTGGTATTGTTGCTATGAAATCAGTTGCAAGGAGTTATTTATGGTGGCCGAATCTAGATAAACATATCGAGGAATGCGTTAAAAAATACACAAATTGTCAGCAAACGAGAAATAATCCAATTAAAGCACCAAGACAAATTATTGAAACTATTAA
Organism: Harpalus rubripes; assembly: GCA_963082715.1. Taxonomy (NCBI): domain Eukaryota; kingdom Metazoa; phylum Arthropoda; class Insecta; order Coleoptera; family Carabidae; genus Harpalus; species Harpalus rubripes. Next base: position 22,425,740 of record OY720455.1, read on the forward strand.
AAGCCCATGGGGAAGACTTCACTTGGATTTTGCAGGTCCTTTTAAAGGCAATACATTTTTAATTGTTGTAGATGCTGAAACTAAATGGCTAGAAGTTGAAAAAATAAATAGCATGTTATCTGCTCAAGTAATCAAAATATTAAGATTATTTGCGACATTTGGAATTCCCGACGAAATTATTTCAGATAATAGTACTGCATTCATTTATGAAGAAATTAAACATTTCTACAATTTAAATGGAATTAAATATAATACATCTGCACAATTTCATCCATCAAGTAATGGTCAAGCGGAAATTATGGTGCAAACTACGAAAAAATCTTTATTATCGTTAACAGAAGGTGATATTAATTTAAAATTATCCAGATTTTTGTTTAAGCAACACATTACTCCCTCAAATTCTACTGGAAAATCTCCTGCTGAGTTAATGTTTGGAAGAAAATTAAGAAGCATTTTAGATAAAATTCATCCAGATCATATAACAAGAAAATTAACAATGTCGACACCAAGAAAATTAAGATCTTTCAACGTGGGAGATAAAGTTTACATAAGAAACTATCGAAGTGGAAATAAATGGATATCCGGTGTTATTAAGGAGGTGACTGGTCCAACTTCTTATGTTACAAGTACAATGGATGGCAAAACTGAACGTCGTCACATTGATCAACTGCGAGATCGCCATTCATCAGATCAAAATTCTGCAGAATCTAGTAGTGATTTGAATAATGCTGATGAAGATTCAGACGAAATTTCATCACTACCTCAAGACGAGTGTGCTTCACTTCTTCCTCAAGGCGAGTGTGCTTCACTACCTCAAGACAAGTTTACTTCAACACCACCTGTTTTGATTCGTTGTTCTTATATTATTTTCTTCTTATATTGTTGTTTCCTTTTCTAAAAAGGGGAAGAACTGTTATGTATTTAAAACTTTGTAACCAAGTTACTTATAACAGTATTCTCTGTAAAAATGAAGTTGTTACATAAATGTAAATAAAATATATGAAATGTTGTAGAGATATAAAAAATGCTTGAATTAAATAAACGTGTCACAATTTTCAGTCTGTTATTTTAAGTAAAATATATAAAAAAACTTTCACGAAATTATTGCAACATGATAACATGAACAGCAGAAGATACAAATAATACGCAATTCGACAAACAGGAGTGACGCGTGCTTGTTATTGCGCAGTGCGCAAGGCGGCAAATTGTAACTTATGGTTGTAGTAAAAAGTTCTACAAGTTGTAGTAAAATTCAATATTTAGTACAATATAATGTTCTTCATTTGTAGCAATTTGTACTACAATAGTTTAATTTATTAATATTATTTTAGAAGTTTTCACAAAACATGTGAATAATTTTAACCATTTTTATAATTAAAAATTTTAGTTCCAATTGTTTTAAATTTTACTAAAATAGATGTAATTAACAATATATTTTTATTAAATTTTACGACATTGTAGGTGTTATAATTTTTTGCTAATACATAAAATAGTTAAATTTAATATAAATATTTAATTTTCTGTAAAATTGTGGTAATAAATTTAGCAAAAAACAACGTTATAATAAATTTCTTAGCACAATTTTTTTTCCGAGTAAATAGTTCTGTTCAGACCAAAAATCAACGTCGTAGTGCCGTCGCATACACGTTAAATTAGACGACTGCATATGACTTAAATTCAACCTATAAATAAGTACAAAACGTATTACTTGGGACGTTTTGTACTTATTTAACATCTTTACGCATTTTTTGCATGTAATACTTTTACGCGTAATACCTAGCTCTGCCCAGAGGTCCGTAGATCGAAACTACGCTATGCTAAGATACATTTTTAATTTATTAATAAAGTCTCAAATATTTTATATGTTACAAATGAAATCAAATTGTGAAATCATCGACCATTTTTGTGATATACAGAAGCAGAGTGACGCAGTGGAAGCGTATTAGATTTCATACAATTCTCTATTTTGTATACTATATGATATGTTTTCAGAAGTTGTTAATACCATTTGATTTTGCACGTTACAAATGCTTCCTGTTTCTGTCCAAGATGCAGAAATGGCAAAAATAGTCTTACCAGCTAACTCAGTAGACATTTTTATAATACAAGAAAAAAATCTGTCTTAATTTTTGAGTTGCCTGCAGAAATAAATAATATCTTGAATAGCATTTCCAGTTCAGATAAAATGCAGAAAATAAAATAAAAGCAGTAATATCGGAAGTAACTCTCGCTTTATCATTTCTTCAAAACACTTGCATCAAACGTCTTTGGCTAATTTTCTTGCAGAAACTTTTGTTACTTCCTATGTAAATTTAAAGACAAAATTAATGAAACAATAAGTATGTAATGGTATGGCTATAATTCAAAGCTAAATAATATTGAGACAATGATAATCATTGCATTGGAAGTTTGTACGTACAATTCTACCGTATGATGCACATGACGCATATTCTTTTAAAATTACAATATTGTCATATTTGTTGTATACATTCCTGTAACATTTTTAGAATATGAATGTATCTCGGAGAAATATATCTTATTTATGGGTGACTTTAATATTCTAAATTACCATTTAGAAACGTTGAATAACCATTTACGTGAACATATGCTAAATTTTGCAACATATGTTCAATTATCTCAATGTAATACTGTAGCGAATAGCAATAATCGGTTTTTGGATTTAATATTCACAAATTTAAAATGTAGTGTATGCCATTATGAAGCACCACTTGAAAGAGAAAACATATTTCACCCTGCTTTATTCATGGAGTTACTATATTCAGATAATTCATTGCCTAATTTTCAATGTAATAATTATATTAAAACTTATAATTTCAGTAAAGCTAACTTCCACCTTTTATATGAGACATTTCTTAAAATGTGATTGGTCCATAATTACTGAATGTAATAACGTAAATGATGCATGTAATAAATTATATGATTTGTTGTATTCCGCTTTAGATCAGCATGTGCCACTTATACGAAATAAAAAAAAAACTCATAAATCTTTTCCAGTTTGGTTCACAAACAAATTATTGATAACATAAAACTAAATTTAAACTTTATATGAAATATAAGAAGTCTAATTCTACCCATTACCTATCAGAATTCAAAAGAGTTCCTTCTATGATCAAACATTTAATTAATCTCTCATATAAAGAATATATAGGCAACATTGAAAAAAATGCCAATACAGATCCTAAAAGGTCTTATGTTCAAAACATAAAGGGCGAGTCTCGAATATTAGGTTTAATAAAATATGGTAGCAGTGTTGCTGATGATCCGCAGTCTGTTATCGAATTGTTTCGTTAAAATTTTTTAAGCGTTTTTACTACCTCGTTTACCGATAACTCAACACCAGTCGACATACAAAATTTTCATAATATTCATGTTAGTATATTTGAAAATGACCTGATATCCGCGACTCGTAAACTTAAAAATACTACAACTGCTGGTCTTGACCACATCCCAAGTTTTATAGTGAAAGACTGTATGTGCGCCCTATCTACACCATTGTTGTACGTATAAAATAAATGCATTTAATCTGGTTCATTTCCCTCACTATGGAAGCAAATAAAAGTATACCCTGTTTAGAAATCAGGTGATCATGCTATAATTAATAAATTTAGGCCCATATCTATTATTTCTAATCTAGCCAAGCTTTTCGAAATAATATTATATAACAAAATTTTTCCACAAATTCGAAATTTTGTATCGCCAA
>OY720455.1:22434460-22514460 GCA_963082715.1 Harpalus rubripes
GAAAACATTAACCAAAATATTACTAATTTTCGAAAGGGATTTGATTTTGGTGATAATAAAGAACTTTGTAACAATGTTCTCCATGTAGTTAATATGCAATATGATAAAGAATGATAATGTTTTGCAGTCTCTAATGCTCTAGCAAGAAAATACCACATAACTCCATTTAAAATTACGCACAAAATTATATAAAGCCAAACGTCTGGTTGAAATATTTTTAGCAAGTTCATCCATTTAGCTGTTTCTCTCGCAGATGGTACCCACCATAGCATTTCTTCGAATAAATGCCCATCCATTTTCTCGAATTCAGGATCATTGACATCATAAAAACACATTCCAAATAACAGATTGACCTTTCCTTCTCTAAGTTCTGTGTACATACCTATGAGTGTACCATTTGGCAATCTGTTACTACAACTTGTAAAATTGTGTATCAAATAAACTTCAGTCATATTTAGTTTATCTGCTACTGTATTCATTAGTTTGACTTCAATACCAATTTTCCTCAAATTATGTCTGTATTTAGAATCAACATTCAAAACATAAGGTGGTATTTTCAATGTTAATATTTTAATTTCGCATCCCATAAAATCATTTGGAACTTTGTAAGGAAATAACTTACTAGGTACTGCATTATTATTGCAAGTAAATACATGGTTTGGTTTCAAATTAATGTTACAACTGTCATTTGTGAACGGATAATACGTATATACTTCTGCAGTTTGATTGTTTACCATAACAACATAAACATTTATAATATAATATTGCCATAAAATTTCCAATATTTCTGTAACATTTTCTGCTGCAATGATGGAAACAATAAAGTTTTTTCTAGGTTTCCAATATTTTGCAATATAGATTCCTTTCAACCATTCTTTCAAGTCTTCTATTGTAAAAAATACAGTAATATAAACATCAAAATGTTGTATATTTTGAATATAATAAGAATATTTTAGTGAATCTGTCAATATTATTTTATCTTGCACATTCCATTTATTTCCTAATTCTTTCCAGACAGTAGCAACCAACAAACTAGTTTTGTTTTGCAATTCTTTCGACATTTCCAAAATGCAGGAAAATGTGTTGTCAGCTATAGACTCACTTTTGGATATAATACTTTGAATGGAATTTTCATATCCAAGTAAAAGAAAGAAAAGAAAATATAAGCAATAACAACGAGTGTAATACATCAGTCTATTATACAGTATAATGAATTCGTAAATCTGTTTTTTTCTTTCGAATGCGTACTTTGTATTACCGGTTATAGAGAAAAGAGTAAAATTGTTTATAAGGAAAAACTATTAACTATTACGTTATAATTTTGAACAAATTATAACAAATTCTAGTTTGTGAATAACTTATGTTACGATTCTTAATGAACATAGATTACCTACGCACGTAAATTATATAAGGTAAAGTTAAAGTAAAAAGTTTATATTAAGTTTATTGGGCAATAATTTTTTTTATTTTAATAGTGGCTATTTATCCACAAATGCGCTGGACCACTTTACTATAAAATTGTTTAATATTAGTGTTTTACGGCCGAACTAAGGTCATATCGTGAACGTTGCAGCAAAATATCATTAAGTCCAACGAGGACGTTTAGTCATGTTGAAATGTAATGATTTTTTCACATTACTGCAATAGTATGCATGCAATATTACTATTAATGCAATAATAGTAATAAAATATAACGTATTTTTTTGTACAAACGATATTAAATTTATCGTTAGTTAAATCGCCCGCAATACGATAACGTATGCGGTATCTTTGGTTCGCCGTAGTTGTCCGCTACGAGCACTATAGTTTACAATCATGAACGTATGTCTTCTATATTTGATATTGAAATGTCAAATTCAATGACATATCGCAAAAAACAAATTATTTGATTTTAAATATGTAAACGTAAAACCTAGAAAATACAATAAACACAGAAATTAAATCTTCAAATGTAAATATAAATAGGTGGCCGTGTTTTGCATATGTTTTTTTTATGAAGCATGTTTTGGGCACGTACGTAGAGACCTAATTCGTACATAGTTGATGTTATAAAAGTTTAATGTTTTTTTCGCCGATATTTTTTTATTTAAATTTTACAATAATAAAAGTAAAAATACTTTAGATTTAAAATTATTTTAACATATAAAAAATCAAAAATTCGATAACTCTCCCAGTGAAATTGTTCATGTTTTTGGGTATCAAAATAGTAGACAGATGACTATTTATCTAACTATACACGGGACTGTAAAGAAAGTATAGTATGTATTACTTTCTCATAAACCCGAACTTTTAGCCCCAAATTGAATCAGCAGAGTCATTCAAAGTGCTCAAGACAAAGTCAAAACATCATCGTGCAAATTAACTCGATAATTTAGAATTTTAAGATGATTGTTAGCAGAACTTTTATGGAAGACTTCTACGCATTTCTTAGCAGAAAAGTAAACAATAATGGCAGGGAATACCAAAGGAACAACAGTTACACAGAAGAATATTTCTGATGATCTGGGAAATAGATTTTACACCGTCCAGAAATATATGAGACAAGGTGCTGAAAAATTGCATCGCATTGAAGATAATGGTCACCTATTAGTGTTGTAAAATTAAATTTCTTATTTCCTTAGTTTATAGGAATAAACCCTTATATCAACGTTTGAATAAAAAATTCTTTCTATTTGATGAAGGGGTCTAACCTATTTCTCAACTCATAACTTTTGTTACATATGTTATCAGGTATTACATGATCTTTGCCGATGAACGATTTACTAATTACTAAATTTAAACTCACTTGAAATCCCTCTAAAATTTTAAATATCTGAAAATAGACTCATTTCTTAATTTCTCATCAACCACTTCGACACGTACTAAATACCCATTAATGTTTATATTTAACCGTGACGAAATTTTGGGTAAAAATGAGAAATAAGCCGATTTGAAGATATTTAAAATTTTAAAAGGATTTCATGTGAGTTTTAATTGTTAGTAATTAGCAAATTTTTCATCGGAAACGATCGTGTAACATCGGATATAAAACGAAATTTCACGCTGAATTCAAGTTTTCAAACCGCGTTATTATATCTTTAACAGAATCAGAGTGGTGGATGAAAAAATAAAAAAAAGTATTAAATATGTAATATTGTTTGTTTTTTGAATAATTTAAATTTCATTCATAACTGTTATGAGCAAATGACTACAAAACTAAATATGTCGTAATTTTTCCCAATTGGCGGGAGATTCCCATCCTCCGACTTCCAGAAACTTTTGATAAGTTATTCAGCGCATTTTTTTGGACCGGATTCTGTAACAAAGCTTCGCTGCAATTATTTTGAGGTAAAATCGTAAATTTCCTGAACTAGAAAACCTCTTTAGAATGAGAAAAAGTAAACAATTACACACACCCACCCACACACACACACACTCACACACACACACACACACACACACACACACACACGCACACACGCACGCATGCACGCACGCACGCACGCTCGCACGCACGAACGCACGCACGCACACACGCACACACGCACACACACACACACACATACATATATATATATATATATATATATATATATATATATATATATATATATATATATACGAGTATAGTAGTTAAATAATAATAATTAATGAATATTAATAATTTTTAAAAAAGTAAAAACATATTATAAAATATGCTCTGTTTGAAGTGCTGTCGCTTGCTATCAATTAATTAATAAAAAAATCTGATGTGGCCAGCACATTACCTTCCGTCAGTTATATGAGGCATTTACGAAAATTCTACCAGTGAATTGTTACCGGTAAACAGCTGTTTATCAGTTTATAGCTACCGGAATCGATATTTTAAGAACGCAAGTGCTAAACAAGGTAGATCCATAACCTATAAAAAATTGAAAATTTGAAACAGGTTAGAAATTTGATATAATTAACAAACTTTTAAAGCGCGCGCTTCGCTTTGCATCACTACCTTTTTTTGAGATTAGATTCTTCATGAATCCGGTAGATGGATCTAGTAGATATTGTACAATTTTTGAACACGGTAACTTTTTACCACTCGTGTTTTCGAACACAGTCAGTAGATGCGGTATCTACCGGTAGAATTTTCGTAAATGCCTATGTATTTTCTATAAAATCCATACAGAAAGTTCCTTGCAAAAGATTAAAAATTTCTTGTATGTACATTACCTTTCGACAGTTGTATGTATTTTATACAAATTCCATACAGAATGTTTCAGCAAAAATATCGTATATTTCGAGTAATATACTACGAATATGTCAATTGACACTGACATCTTTCAATCAAAATTTTCTTAATATAGTAGATGTTTCTACCTAGCTAGCTAATTTATGAAATTTAATTTCTTTACAATTTTATAACTCCATATTCATTTAATATGAAGTATAAAATGCAATAAAATCGTATAGAGAATACAATGTTCTTTAATATTTATAACATTAAATGTGAGAAAATGATATTTAACATGGTTTTTTCTAGAAAAACGGTTAAAATATTCAAATGAAGGTACTTCCGGTTGATCAGTTGTAACCAAAATCTAATCAGCTCTTCATATGGATGCAACGAAGAGGAATACGAAAGAATTATAATTGTCGGAATTGTAGTATTAGAGTTATCGTAGACGAAAATTTTGTTACACACACACACACAAACACACATACACACACACACAAACACACATACACACACACACACACACATATATATATATATATATATATATATATATATATATATATATATAACCTATAAAAAATTGAAAATTAGAAACAGGTTAGAAATTTGATATAATTAACAAACTTTTAAAGCGCGCGCTTCGCTTTGCATCACTACCTTTTTTTGAGATTAGATTCTTCATGAATCCGGTAGATGGATCTGGTAGATATTGTACAATTTTTGAACACGGTAACTTTTTACCACTCGTGTTTTCGAACACAGTCAGTAGATGCGGTATCTACCGGTAGAATTTTCGTAAATGCCTATGTATTTTCTATAAAATCCATACAGAAAGTTCCTTGCAAAAGATTAAAAATTTCTTGTATGTACATTACCTTTCGACAGTTGTATGTATTTTATATAAATTCCATACAAAATGTTTCAGCAAAAATATCGTATATTTCGAGTAATATACTACGAATATGTCAATTGACACTGACATCTTTCAATCAAAATTTTCTTAATATAGTAGATGTTTCTACCTAGCTAGCTAATTTATGAAATTTAATTTCTTTACAATTTTATAACTCCATATCCATTTAATATGAAGTATAAAATGCAATAAAATCGTATAGAGAATACAATGTTCTTTAATATTTATAACATTAAATGTGAGAAAATGATATTTAACATGGTTTTTTCTAGAAAAACGGTTAAAATATTCAAATGAAGGTACTTCCGGTTGATCAGTTGTAACCAAAATCTAATCAGCTCTTCATATGGATGCAACGAAGAGGAATACGAAAGAATTATAATTGTTGGAATTGTAGTATTAGAGTTATCGTAGACGAAAATTTTGTTACACACACACACACAAACACACATACACACACACACACACAAACACACATACACACACACACATATATATATATATATATATATATATATATATATATATATATATATATATATATATAACCTATAAAAAATTGAAAATTTGAAACAGGTTAGAAATTTGATATAATTAACAAACTTTTAAAGCGCGCGCTTCGCTTTGCATCACTACCTTTTTTTGAGATTAGATTCTTCATGAATCCGGTAGATGGATCTGGTAGATATTGTACAATTTTTGAACACGGTAACTTTTTACCACTCGTGTTTTCGAACACAGTCAGTAGATGCGGTATCTACCGGTAGAATTTTCGTAAATGCCTATGTATTTTCTATAAAATCCATACAGAAAGTTCCTTGCAAAAGATTAAAAATTTCTTGTATGTACATTACCTTTCGACAGTTGTATGTATTTTATACAAATTCCATACAGAATGTTTCAGCAAAAATATCGTTTATTTCGAGTAATATACTACGAATATGTCAATTGACACTGACATCTTTCAATCAAAATTTTCTTAATATAGTAGATGTTTCTACCTAGCTAGCTAATTTATGAAATTTAATTTCTTTACAATTTTATAACTCCATATCCATTTAATATGAAGTATAAAATGCAATAAAATCGTATAGAGAATACAATGTTCTTTAATATTTATAACATTAAATGTGAGAAAATGATATTTAACATGGTTTTTTCTAGAAAAACGGTTAAAATATTCAAATGAAGGTACTTCCGGTTGACCAGTTGTAACCAAAATCTAATCAGCTCTTCATATGGATGCAACGAAGAGGAATACGAAAGAATTATAATTGTTGGAATTGTAGTATTAGAGTTATCGTAGACGAAAATTTTGTTACACACACACACACAAACACACATACACACACACACACACACACACAAACACACATACACACACACACACATATATATATATATATATATATATATATATATATATATATATACAGACATCATCGTAAAAATAGTGAAATCGTATTCTAGGAACCTTAAAACGTGCGTATTCATTAAAAACTCACCACCGAACTTTTTGATCTAAGACAATACCTTCCTTACCTAAAGGTGACGGAAGGTAAAAATGTTTTGGATTCTGTTGTACAAAATTTTATTTGCAACAAATTCAAAAATAACTATTTTTGCCTTAATGCTTTGGTGAAGAGATATTTTTAAAAAAACTATTTTTACGTCATTTTTCCTAAGTTGGCGGTGTTACCCGAAAGGCCGCAAAGTCGAAAACTTGTATTTTTATTAAGACTCCTAAATATATAACATGTACAAAAATTAAAATACCCGACCTTTTGCAGGGTAAATCTACCCAATGACTGGACTACTAGTTTCAACAAAAGTAAATTCTAGTGATGCGAAAAATATTTTCAGACTGTATTTCCTCGTTTCTCCCAATCATCCCAGATTATATATAATGCAGATAATAAAATCGAAATTTAATATCTATGCCCGAGCGGAATTCGAATCCGCGACCTATGTATTGAGAAGTGACGTCATTGCCCCTTTGCTGTTAATCAGTCTGTTAACTGTTGGTTATAAGAACATTGTGACATCGAAATATTGACACGTACAATTTTTACATCATACTATAATAACGATGCTATGTTTTTTTTAACTATAAGTTAACAGACTGTTTAACCGGGGTTGAAAATATCGAGACTTAAAGCGTTTATTTGATATTAAACCGACGTTTCGTTCATATAATCATCTTCAAGGTTAAATCAAGATGATCATTGTATGACCGAAATGTCGATTTAAAGTCAAATAAATACTAAGGTCCACTTTTACAATTGATGGATAAACTATGATATAGCTATCAGAGGTATAACTTTATCGTAGCAATTATAAACATGTCTGTCTTTTACAATACATTTTTATCTATCAGATAGTTATACGAAGAATTACGTTAATCACTTTAGGTTCGTACTGACGCAATAAAATTATCTTCTTGTTAGACAATTTTTTTTTTCAATATTGTTATTATTTCTATCTTCTAATTTGCATTTTTCACGATGTTGGACCATATAAATGATATTTTTGATTCTGACAGTGATGATGAAATACTTGATTGACATCGACCGATTTATTGATCAACTGCGACCTTCAATTTATCGGTGCGTGTAAAACAAAAAACCGATCGGTTTGTTTACGAAAATAAATTGATCAATAAATTGATGAAAAAGAACGAGTTCTATTTTCCGCGATTTTCCGTCGATTTTTTAGGGAATTTCTGGTTACTTTTCTAGTGTCAATTCTATAGTATTTGACATTTCAAACTATATTTAATGTGTGTTTGATTCCAAGGTTATAATAAAGTATATTCACTAGTTTTACTCATTTTTAACAAGTACGCTACAAGAAAGACTACACTCCAAAAAACTACAAGAATATGAAGCGCTGCTAGGTTAAACTCTAACCTAACAAATATATAAAATAATATTAAGAAGTTGGTAGTCTTAATTTCAACAAAAATAAATTGATAGAAAATCGTTAAATGTAAATTCCCAACGACTTGCAAGATAAAATTATTTATTTAAAAAAAAAAAAAAAAAAAAAAAAAAAACTATCCTAACAGAACAAGTCCACGGGAGGATAGTGTGGTACATATACAAGACAAAAATTTAAACAAATGCAAATAACACAAAATAGATTAAGATAAGATTAGGTTTTCTTCAGTAACCGCGAGAAAGTCGTGTAATTTAAAAGAAAAATGTCGATATGAGAAAATTTCGTATTATATAAGTGACACATTCGATAAAGAGGAGAAGAAATTAAAAGGTTAGTGCGACTGAAAGGAAGATAGAATGTGGAAAGGAGTCAGGTAGAGATAGTACGTGAATGGAAGTTAATGAGAGATAGGCAAAGAGGATCGTCAATACGATTGTTAATTAAATTGTAGAGGTGAAGAATAGAATAGTTTTCCCGGCGTTCATAAAGGCTTCTAAAGTTAAACATGGTGCACAGTTGAGTATAAGGGAAGTGGCGTTCTGGATAGGTACCATCTACTTTAAAATAAATATATTTGAGAAATTTTTTCTGTATCGATTCTAATAGGTCCTGAAGGATTTCGTAAGTAGGGCACCAAATAACATTACAGTACTCAAGCTTTGATCTTACATACGCATAATAAAGCGAAAAAATTGCTGAAATGTTATGAAAGTCTCTGGTATTTCTAATAACAAAACCTAACATCCTCAGGGCAGATTTATAGACATCGCGAATATGATTGACAAATGTGAGTTTATGGTCAAATAAAACTCCTAAATCTCTAAAAACCTCTGAGAGATCTAAAAGAAAGTTATTTATTGAATACCCATACTTCAGTGGAGCCAATTTTCTGGAAAAAGATATAACTGTGCATTTACTAAGATTAAGCTGTAAGTTGTTGTTATTACACCACTGAGATAGGTTATCTAAGTCGTTTTGAAGGATATTACAGTCTTGAATAGAAGAGACGTTATAGAAAATTTTTAAATCATCAGCGAATAATAATTTTTCGCAGTGAAGGACATTCGTGATGTCGTTTATAAAAATTAGAAACAATAATGGCCCCAGGTTGGAGCCCTGAGGAACGCCCGAAGAAACAAAGAAAGAATTCGATTTGAAGCCTTTATAATTAACAAATAAATCGCGGCGAAATAGGTAAGAACAAATGAGATTAATGAAAGAAGTAGAGGAAGAAAAAGATTCCAGTTTGCTGATCAAGATACCGTGGTCTAGTCTGTCAAAGGCCTTCGCAAAGTCAGTGTAAATACAGTCAACTTGACCATTAGTATCGAGAACAGTGGATACTTTCTGAGTGTAGTACATGAGGCTGGTCACAGTCGAACGTTTCCCAACGAAACCATGTTGATATGGCGAAATGTACTGTTTGATAGCTGGATAAATGTTATTATAAATAATTTTTTCAAAAATTTTGTTAAAATTTGACAACATAGCTATAGGGCGATAATTAGAAATATTACGCACATCACCAGATTTATGTAAAGGTGTAATTCTTGATGTTTTCCAGACATTAGGGAAGGTACTTGTCTTAATACTTAAGTTCAAAATGTGGTAAAGGGCCGTTGACAGAGGGGAAACACAGTCCTTGATCAACAAACTAGGGACTAGGTCAGGGCCACAGGATAGTGAAGATTTAAGAGTTTTAATAGAAGACTTTATATCGTCGAAGGAAATATGGTTAAGAAAAATAGAATCATGCGAAAGAGAGGTTGGAGTAAATGAAGAAGTGTTAGTGACAGATGAAGATAGATATGTAGACTGGAATAAAGAAGCGAAGGCATCGGATATGTCACTAGGGTTAGAAATAGATTTACCATTGTGAAGCATAGAATTAGTATCCGAACACATTTTTCTTTTACAATTAACATAATTCCAAAAATTTATCGATTCATCCGTCAATAAATTGAACGATTTATTGTTAAGTGTAAAATCGCTAATAAGAACACATCGTTTATGTTTACGTGGTATCCATAAGAACAAGGGATAAAGTTATCCGAGGTTTATACGACCGATTTCCATGGGATAAGAAATACTGGTGTTTATTCTATCTGTGGATTATCCGAGGTTTGTAAAATACAATTTTTAATTTTATACCTGGTATAGCGTTATACGAGGTTTATCTAATGATTGTAAAAGTGGCCCTAAGACTGCGTTCCGACTATTTTTTATTTCGTCAACTTCCAGTCGATTATCGCTACTCCACTAGAATTATTATTTTTTTAAAGTAATGTGATTTTAACATAGTTTGGAGAAAATATTTGTATATATATATATATATATATATATATATATATATATATATATATATATATATATATATACCTGGAAGCTATTAAAATTTAGTGACAGACTAAATAATGCAAAATTATAATAAATGCTCGAAAACTTGTACTTCAACTTCAATAGATTTTTCTATTATAAATATTATATTAACCATCTCATCTTTACTAAAATTTGTATTATTCATTTTCACATCAACAATGATAAACTAAGAGTATTTGGACAACTTTTTTGTTTAAATTTGAAACAATTGATCAAATTATCCATAGCTCACTTTGTTAATAATAACATGATAGAAACATATCATTCCACGAATAAAGGTATATAAGTTCTTAATTTATAATTTTAGACCTCTCATTACTTAATACTTTTATAAAAGGAATCGAATTTACTATCAAAATAAATAAATAAATATAGCGTGTTCCATTAAGAAATATAAAGTTACATATTGTTGCGCTTAAATGGAGCACCTTGTATACAAATGGATATGGTATGTAGATAGATAATACTATATCATATAAATTATATTTGAAGAGTTTTTCTATCTGACTTAAAATAAAAGAGTTATAAAGAGAGGACAGACCGATGAATCACCCTGTATATATATATATATATATATATATATATATATATATATATATATATATATATATATATATACGGAAATATTTAGAATTAATGCATTACACATTTGTGCTTCGCATATATATATATATATATATATATATATATATATATATATATATATATATATATATATATATATATATATCACAGATATTATTTTGCGAAAGATTATTTTTATTAAATTTATTATGTTTTGTCTCTAATTAGCTATTTAGTTACGTAACCGATGCTGTTGGATAAGAGCTACATTAAATGATACTGGTATTCACTTATTTTATTTGAGTTTATTTCTAGATTTCAGTGTGAGAACATCGATATTATAGTGATTCAGGTGAGAGAGTTAATCTAGCATGTGTATGATTGTGAGTGTGCGTGTTAGCAGTACTGGGTACTGTAGTGGCCGCATCGTGTGAACCCGAGGGTCGCCAGCGTAGCAGCAGGGAAGGCTGTAGTGACCCACATCTAGTGTCGCCAACGGCAGCAGCAGTTAGGGCTGTAGTGATCTGATCCAGTTGGTTAAGAGGAATGTCTCCGGATCACCACCGAAGCGGCAGTGGTTCCGTAGTGGCCGCTCGTGTGAACCCGAGGGTCGCCAACGGTAGCAGCAGGGAAGGCTGTAGTGACCCGCATCTGGTGTCGCCAACGGCAGCAGCAGTTAGGGCTGTAGTGATCTGATCCAGTTGGTTAAGAGTAATGTCTCCGGATCACCACCGAAGCGGCAGTGGTTCCGTAGTGGCCGCTCGTGTGAACCCGAGGGTCGCCAGCGTAGCAGCAGGGAAGGCTGTAGTGACCCACATCTGTGGTCGCCAGCGTAGCAGTAGTTAGGGCTGTAGTGATCTGATCCAGTTGGTTAAGAGGAATGTCTCCGGATCACCACCGAAGCGGCAGAGGTTCCGTAGTAACTAGCGGTACTGCCCGTAGTTGCCAACATGTGTGTACGGTGTGTGAATGCCTGAACCTTTTGTCAATGATTGCCTCCTCACTGAGTATTTCTCATGTGTTAATTCTTTTACAGATATAATCACGGCGTGAAGGAGGATTCCGCGTGACCGGTTTCGGCCAGGCGATGGTCATCTAGATTTGTTATTATTTTTGTATTAATACTGTATATACCGGTTTGGGTAATAAATATGTTTTAATATTCTAATTTTCAGCGCTAACATTTAATCGGCATTTATAACATATATATATATATATATATATATATATATATATATATATATATATATATATATATATATATATATATATTTTGTGATGCAAGAGGATAATTAAAAATTCAAAAGATAAGCAACTCCTCCTACCTGTACGTGTAAGTTATATAGCACAATCAAAGGGATGGTCTGTGTAATTCAGCCACCTATGCATTATTATAATCTGTAGATAAGTATGTATTAGAATAGTATATAAGCCTGTTTGTAATAATAAAGCATTAGTCTTAGTCTCCTATTCAAACGTTGTTAAGCTGTAATACTCTGTTTTTGGAAATATAGAATTTTTAAAAATAGAAAATAAAAAATTGTCCGATTGTAAAATATAATTGGCGCAGTCGGTAGGATCGTAAAACGTATTAGTTCTACCAAAAATACGGTTCGTTTTAACGATTTATTTACGAAAAATCTCTACGAAGAGCAACTCAACTAGTACCCGCAAGGCGAGAGCCGAGTTCCAGTCCGACGTCAACAGCAACCTGCAGATCCTCAGTAAGTCGACATACGAGCGCATCATCAAAGGGAGCCAAGCAGTCCAGCAACGAAGAGACGACTCCGTGGAGCAGAAGGAGTGTTCGAAGAATAACACATCACGAAGCCCATGAACCTGGTGATTCAAGTGTAAGTGAAAATTGCATTTTTATCACTAAAATCTCTGTAAGTCACGGGAAATGGCACAAAGATTAGAACAAAGATATCTCGATACAATCCCTGAATTCCATGGGAATAATGTTGAATTACATTATTTTATTAAACCGGCAGAAGCCCTTTAGTTACCAAGTTTTATAATCATAATGATATTACTGATTACGATAATTTTGTGTTCATAGAAAATGTTAAAGCGAAAGTAAAAGGAGAAGCATTGACAGCTATCTCAAATTTTTGTATAAATTCGTGGATGGATTTAAAAAATGCCTGTTAAACATGTATTCTGATAAAAGAGATTGTTATACCCTAGCAATAGAAATTGCTACATTACGACAAACGAATGAAAATGCATTCGAGTATTTTAATAAAATGCAAACCTTGATAAACGCCCATACGGCATATGTAGAGACACAGATAGAAGAAGCGAAACGTGCAACAAACGAAATTCTAAATATTATTGCATTTTTAACGACGATTTGTATCATAACATAAATATTATATTAAGGAGATACTTTTTACACGGACACATTATTTTAATAAGTTGCAAAAATGACTTAGAAAATGTAACAGATAAGGAACGACAGTTAGAATTAATTCAAAATTACCATGAAGGAAAAACCAACCATAGAGGAATTAATGAAACTCTAAGACGAATTAAAGAAAGATACTATTGGCCCAATCTCCATATATTAATTCAAAATTATATTAACAAATGTGAAGTCTGTTTAAAAACGAAATACGAACGAAACCCTATTAGACAAACACTCAGAGAGACTCCAACAGCAACGAAGCCGTTTGAAATAATCCACATTGATGTATTATCGTTAGAAAAGAATAAATTCTTAACAGTAGTTGACAGTTTTTCGAAATTCGCGCAAGCTTTCGAATTAAAAAATATGACTTCTATAGAAGTAGAAAATAAATTATTAAAATATTTTTCATTATATGTAATGCCCGATAAAATAATTTCAGATAATGGATCATAGTTTAAAAATAAACTTGTGAAAGAATTTTTAAAATTATACAAAATACAAATACATTTTATTAGCGTTGACAACCCAAATTCTAATGGAATTGTTGAGAGGTTCCATTCAACCTTGATTGAGCATTTAAGAATACTCAATGTTCAAAAAGAATATTCAGATTTAAAATTGAAAGAAAAAGTAAAGTATGCATTACTAGGATATAATAATTCGATCCATTCAGTTACAAAGTTTCAACCGTTAAAATTAATATTTGGTTATACAGACAAAAATGGTACAGAACTAGACGACGAATTACCTTTAATACAAAATTTTAACGAAACTCATAAAGAGAGAATGAATTTATTATTTGAAAAAGTTAAAGAAAATATTATTAAACAAAAAGAAAATTTATTATCCAACGAAAAGAAAGTAGACGAGAAATTAGCAGAGTCAACTGAAGAAATTTTAGTAAAACAAAATATTAGACATTCTGGAAAAATAACGAAACCAAAATTTGTTAAGCATAAATAAAAGAAATAAAAGATAAAACAGGAGTTGTAATCACGGATAAGGATAAGAAATTTAAATTGTCAAAATTAAAGAGACCCAGAAAATTAATAAATGAATCTGTGGTTTCAGATGTATCCTGTCCGGAGCAGGAATCACGGCACAAAATATAAAAGAGATAACACATAATCCTGGAGCAATTGTAAGCAATCTAGGTAAAGCAAAATATTATATTAACAAACATTATACATTATAACTACAACTTCAAAGATCTATACGAGGAATACAAAGGCCTAAATGAACAAGTAAATTTATTACATTCAAAAATCAGTACAGACAAATGAATCGCGAAGGAGTACACTAATCACATGAGATTATTAAATCATTATAAAAATGAAGTAAAGAGTAAATTTCAAAATCTTAATATTAATGAAAATTTAAGACGAAAACGAGTATTAATAAACGGTTTAGGATCCGTAATAAAAAGTATAACAGACAATGTAGATGCTCAAGATGCCGAATACTATAATAAATTAATTAATGAATTAAAAGATAATCAGCAAATTATTCAGAAAAGTCTTATACAAAATTAAAATTATAACAATGAAATTGTTAAACAATTCAATGATACTATCATTTCCCTCAAACACAATCAATTACTCTTGACATCCCGTATGTTACAAATCCAAAATTATACCCAAAAAGACTCAACCCTGATTGATAGTTTATTCTTAAAAGACATAATGAACCAGATAACTTTATATTATAACTCAATATTGTTTGTATTAAACAATATCAAAATTTTTCTTAGTTTCTGTAACATGAATTATTTACATGAAACTATTATAACGTATCCTCAGTTAATAAATAATTTTAAAGAAAATAAGAATGAATTTTTGACAACATTAAAATAGTTTGAATTACAAAAATTATTAGGAACCTTCTATGATTTGGACGATTTTGATGTCCATGTTCTTATTGTTTTGCCACTTTACCACGATCATGAAGTTGATATTATGCAATTTACACCAATACCCACATTTACAGTGTTACAAGAA
This sequence comes from Harpalus rubripes, assembly GCA_963082715.1. Lineage (NCBI taxonomy): Eukaryota > Metazoa > Arthropoda > Insecta > Coleoptera > Carabidae > Harpalus > Harpalus rubripes. The sequence goes on from OY720455.1 coordinate 22,449,859, forward strand.
GAGACAAGTGCTAGTTCCCAATAAAGAGCTATATGAATTAAACAACCAGCGTGTGTTAATCAACAAAATACATTATTGTAACAATTTAGGACATAAGATACATGAAAATTCATGTTTATTCAATATAATCAATAACCAGGAAAACCATTATTGTACCTTTATAAATATAGAAAGTTTTCAGGAAAATGTATTAGAAATAAGTAATACTAATTTTTTTATAATATTTAATAAAGATAAAATTCACATTAATTGTAATAATGAATATGAGGAATATTTACGGAATAAGGGAATTTATTTGTTGGAAAATAAAAATTGTAAAATAAATAAGAAAAATATTTTTGAAATATAAGTACGGGGAAACCGATTGTAATAAGCAATTATAAATTTAATTTTACAAATAAAAATAAACTAAATTTTACTGTTAACTTGGAACATGTAAAGGAAATGTCCCTGTTGAAAAAAAGACCTTAAGAAATACAAGAAATAGATATGAAACATATTACCATTCATGGTATAATTAAATATTGTCTTATAGCTGTTATAATCATTATAATATTTATCATGTTTTATAGATTTAGAACAAAAATTGTACATGAATATACCAAAAAATCCAATTTTCCCGTTACACTTGAATTTAGGGGTGGAGGAGGTATATAGCACAAACAAAGGGATTGTGTAATTCAACCACCTATGTATTATTATAATCTGTAGGTAAGTATGTATTAGAATAGTATATAAGCCTGTTTGTAATAATAAAGCATTAGTCTTAGTCTCCTATTCAAACGTTGTTAAGCTGTAATACTCTGTTTTGGAAATAAATAATTTTTAAAAATAGAATTGTCGGATTGTAAAATATAATTTGTAAACTCATAAAATTTGCACCGGCTAGCTGAAAAAGTAAAGCGGCGGCTGGGTCTAGGGTATGTAATTTATTTCGAGATACAGGTATTCGCGACAATAAAAATTTAATAAAAAGTTACAACTTAGTTTGAAAAAAAAAACGAGCAGGTCTCAAAAAAAATTAGTGGGCGCCAGACTCTATAAACAGGAAAAGGAGTTAGAGTAGAGTCCACTCCACCTAGGCCTTAAGGCTGGCTAGGGTGCAGCCCCGAATAAACTGGGTTTCCACAGGGGGTGTCGCCAAATATTCCACTGCGCTGGTCTCGGGTGGTCCAACGGCGTAACTGCAGCCAGGGCTAACCTCGCCCAGGCAATTTCAAATTCAAGGCCCAAAAAAAACATACGAATCCTGCTGACCTGAAAAAATACTCGCCTGTACCAAATATCTACAGAGATTTGCAAATGGCCTGAAGGGCGATACACAGTACAATGATATGATAATAATTGGCGGTCCCTACAGGTGCTCCAGACGCGAATATTCAACAAAAAAAATGTTTATAAAAAAATTTACAAAAACTAGGTGCACCAAAAAGTTATATAAAACAAAAAAATTAGAACAAACGAAGAACGGCCGTATGAAAAAAAAAAGAAACAGACAAAGTAGAGAGAGAAAGTGACTAAACAGTAATCTAAGGTACGCAGCAAATATCACAGACAAAAAGAAAGCCAAATGGGCTTAAAAAAAAATTTGCAGCGCTCAAAGATTAATCACCAGACAAATACTTTTTCGAGTCGAGAGTAGCGCACGATGGTAAAATACAATGAAAATAATAAAAAAAATTGTGGCTACTAAAAAATATATCACAAAAAAATAAATGACTCTAGGAAGTTGACTTTGAATACAAAATCAAATACCGAGCCGAAAATTTGTCTAGTCTAAAAATGTTTAGTCAAGTCAAAGACACCCTCTACATTCACACTACATTCAGACTAGGGAAGGGGATGACTAACTTTTATAAATTTGAAAGTCCCATAAATTTTAAAAAAATACCCCTTAATAATTTAACTCCAAAAAGAATAAATATTTAAACAGGGATAAATTATTTTTTTTAAGTTTGTTTCGAAACAGAAATTTTTCACGCCTCGTGGCATACAAATCGAAACTCAAAATTTACAAACTCAGAAATCTTAGCAGAGCTTAAGAAACAAAACAATCGTCTTTTGAATTGAAATATGTCGCAGGAACTAAAGTAAGAGCTTCACTAATCCCACGGACAAAACCGCGTGGGACGGAACATGACTACTTTTAACTTGAGATAAGTCTAATAAAAAGCCGCACAAACAATAATCACAAAAAAGACAATGTAAAGCTCTTACCTAAATTCCAGTCACTAGTATCGAATACCAAAACTCAAAGCCATATTTCAATTGGAAAAAAATACTTTAAACAACTAGCAAAAATAAAAAAAACCGACTGTATTCTTTCACATGTCATTACCAAGAGAGTGAGATGTTTCTACTCGTCTCCGGTAAACGAAAAAAAGCAGTCATCCCATCAAAAGATAATAAAAAATCCCTTATTAATTTCGTAGTAATACGAGCAATTTCCAAAACTATTTATAATAAATTTGGTAAAGTGTAGCTAATGAGAAATTTAAACATAGCTATTAAAATGAGTTTCCAAATTTAATCAAATTTAAAAATAAATTTAGTATTAAACAATTACATTTCTAATTACTTTCTTGAAATAATTCGCGAAAAGGCAGCAGGGCAACATTGGCTGTCACAAATAAACAATTTCTTAACCACAAAATAAAAGGAATTGAATGGAAAAACAGAAAAAAATGTGATTAGGGAATATGAATAGAGAAATAGATCGCACAAGGTAGGCTGTAACTAGATCAGTACTGTGAATTGATGCTCAAATTTTAGGTGTAGTAATAAAAATTTGGAGACAGGATGGGAACAAGAAAATTTATAAAAATAAGCGTAACAAACTACGTTTTTGTTACAATATATATATATATATATATATATATATATATATATATATATATATATATATATATATATATATGAACACTGAAAACCGTGACATAGGCGTTTAACATGGAAAACCGTGTTTTTCAATTATCATCTATCCCGCAAAACTATAGTGAGAGTTAGAAAAATTCTTTAATTTGGCATCGAAGACTATCTACATACTCCTAATTTGACAGTTATTACTTATAATTTATTAAAAACAGTAATCATGGAAACGTATTCAGTAGCTGAATTGGTTAAATCCGGGCATCGTAATAATTATTCAAGAGTTCATATTCTACCCGCCTCTTATTTTTATTATTTTTAATTTTATTTCGTAAAATATTAAACGCCTATGTCACGGTTTTCAGTATATATATATATATATATATATATATATATATATATATATATATATATATATATATATATATATATATATATATATATATATATATTATATAGGTGTCCATCTATAAATAAACCAGCAAATATCTCGCTTATTATTACTATTAATTTAGACATTTATTATGTATTTATATGTTATATTTTATATTTTTTTTTATCTCTGTATGTATATTCCTTTCAAAATTTACTTTGATGCATGTAACTGTATTTTGTCCTTTATATGGTGTACACTGTTGGGCAAATAAATTATTATTATTATTATTATTATTAGCGATTTCAACTATATAACATAAATTATAGTTAATTCCTCTATAAAATTTGGAAAGTAGATCAATATTATTACTTCCGGTTTTGGAGAAAAAAGAATAGTAATAATAGTAATAATAGTAATAATAGTAATAATAGTAATAATAGTAATAATAGTAATAATAGTAATAATAGTAATAATAGTAATAATAGTAATAATAGTAATAATAGTAATAATAGTAATAATAGTAATAATAGTAATAATAGTAATAATAGTAATAATAGTTATAATAGTAATAATAGTAATAATAGTAATAATAGTAATAATAGTAATAATAGTAATAATAGTAATAATAGTAATAATAGTAATAATAGTAATAATAGTAATAATAGTAATAATAGTAATAATAGTAATAATAGTAATAATAGTAATAATAGTAATAATAGTAATAATAGTAATAATAGTAATAATAGTAATAATAGTAATAATAGTAATAATAGTAATAATAGTAATAATAGTAATAATAGTAATAATAGTAATAATAGTAATAATAGTAATAATAGTAATAATAGTAATAATAGTAATAATAGTAATAATAGTAATAATAGTAATAATAGTAATAATAGTAATAATAGTAATAATAGTAATAATAGTAATAATAGTAATAATAGTAATAATAGTAATAATAGTAATAATAGTAATAATAGTAATAATAGTAATAATAGTAATAATAGTAATAATAGTAATAATAGTAATAATAGTAATAATAGTAATAATAGTAATAATAGTAATAATAGTAATAATAGTAATAATAGTAATAATAGTAATAATAGTAATAATAGTAATAATAGTAATAATAGTAATAATAGTAATAATAGTAATAATAGTAATAATAGTAATAATAGTAATAATAGTAATAATAGTAATAATAGTAATAATAGTAATAATAGTAATAATAGTAATAATAGTAATAATAGTAATAATAGTAATAATAGTAATAATAGTAATAATAGTAATAATAGTAATAATAGTAATAATAGTAATAATAGTAATAATAGTAATAATAGTAATAATAGTAATAATAGTAATAATAGTAATAATAGTAATAATAGTAATAATAGTAATAATAGTAATAATAGTAATAATAGTAATAATAGTAATAATAGTAATAATAGTAATAATAGTAATAATAGTAATAATAGTAATAATAGTAATAATAGTAATAATAGTAATAATAGTAATAATAGTAATAATAGTAATAATAGTAATAATAGTAATAATAGTAATAATAGTAATAATAGTAATAATAGTAATAATAGTAATAATAGTAATAATAGTAATAATAGTAATAATAGTAATAATAGTAATAATAGTAATAATAGTAATAATAGTAATAATAGTAATAATAGTAATAATAGTAATAATAGTAATAATAGTAATAATAGTAATAATAGTAATAATAGTAATAATAGTAATAATAGTAATAATAGTAATAATAGTAATAATAGTAATAATAGTAATAATAGTAATAATAGTAATAATAGTAATAATAGTAATAATAATAGTAATAGTAATAATAGTAATAATAGTAATAATAATAGTAATAGTAATAATAGTAATAATAGTAATAATAATAGTAATAATAGTAATAATAGTAATAATAGTAATAATAGTAATAATAGTAATAATAGTAATAATAGTAATAATAGTAATAATAGTAATAATAGTAATAATAGTAATAATAGTAATAATAGTAATAATAGTAATAATAGTAATAATAGTAATAATAGTAATAATAGTAATAATAGTAATAATAGTAATAATAGTAATAATAGTAATAATAGTAATAATAGTAATAATAGTAATAATAGTAATAATAGTAATAATATTAATAATAGTAATAATAGTAATAATAGTAATAATAGTAATAATAGTAATAATAGTAATAATAGTAATAATAGTAATAATAGTAATAATAGTAATAATAGTAATAATAGTAATAATAGTAATAATAGTAATAATAGTAATAATAGTAATAATAGTAATAATAGTAATAATAGTAATAATAGTAATAATAGTAATAATAGTAATAATAGTAATAATAGTAATAATAGTAATAATAGTAATAATAGTAATAATAGTAATAATAGTAATAATAGTAATAATAGTAATAATAGTAATAATAGTAATAATAGTAATAATAGTAATAATAGTAATAATAGTAATAATAGTAATAATAGTAATAATAGTAATAATAGTAATAATAGTAATAATAGTAATAATAGTAATAATAGTAATAATAGTAATAATAGTAATAATAGTAATAATAGTAATAATAGTAATAATAGTAATAATAGTAATAATAGTAATAATAGTAATAATAGTAATAATAGTAATAATAGTAATAATAGTAATAATAGTAATAATAGTAATAATAGTAATAATAGTAATAATAGTAATAATAGTAATAATAGTAATAATAGTAATAATAGTAATAATAGTAATAATAGTAATAATAGTAATAATAGTAATAATAGTAATAATAGTAATAATAGTAATAATAGTAATAATAGTAATAATAGTAATAATAGTAATAATAGTAATAATAGTAATAATAGTAATAATAGTAATAATAGTAATAATAGTAATAATAGTAATAATAGTAATAATAGTAATAATAGTAATAATAGTAATAATAGTAATAATAGTAATAATAGTAATAATAGTAATAATAGTAATAATAGTAATAATAGTAATAATAGTAATAATAGTAATAATAGTAATAATAGTAATAATAGTAATAATAGTAATAATAGTAATAATAGTAATAATAGTAATAATAGTAATAATAGTAATAATAGTAATAATAGTAATAATAGTAATAATAGTAATAATAGTAATAATAGTAATAATAGTAATAATAGTAATAATAGTAATAATAGTAATAATAGTAATAATAGTAATAATAGTAATAATAGTAATAATAGTAATAATAGTAATAATAGTAATAATAGTAATAATAGTAATAATAGTAATAATAGTAATAATAGTAATAATAGTAATAATAGTAGTAATAGTAGTAATAGTAGTAATAGTAGTAATAGTAGTAATAGTAGTAATAATAGTAATAATAGTAATAATAGTAATAATAGTAATAATAGTAATAATAGTAATAATAGTAATAATAGTAATAATAGTAATAATAGTAATAATAGTAATAATAGTAATAATAGTAATAATAGTAATAATAGTAATAATAGTAATAATAGTAATAATAGTAATAATAGTAATAATAGTAATAATAGTAATTATAGTAATTATAGTAATTATAGTAATAATAGTAATTATAGTAATTATAGTAATTATAGTAATTATAGTAATTATAGTAATTATAGTAATTATAGTAATTATAGTAATTATAGTAATTATAGTAATTATAGTAATTATAGTAATTATAGTAATTATAGTAATTATAGTAATTATAGTAATTATAGTAATTATAGTAATTATAGTAATTATAGTAATTATAGTAATTATAGTAATTATAGTAATTATAGTAATTATAGTAATTATAGTAATTATAGTAATTATAGTAATTATAGTAATTATAGTAATTATAGTAATTATAGTAATTATAGTAATTATAGTAATTATAGTAATTATAGTAATTATAGTAATTATAGTAATTATAGTAATTATAGTAATTATAGTAATTATAGTAATTATAGTAATTATAGTAATTATAGTAATTATAGTAATTATAGTAATTATAGTAATTATAGTAATTATAGTAATTATAGTAATTATAGTAATTATAGTAATTATAGTAATTATAGTAATTATAGTAATTATAGTAATTATAGTAATTATAGTAATTATAGTAATTATAGTAATTATAGTAATTATAGTAATTATAGTAATTATAGTAATTATAGTAATTATAGTAATTATAGTAATTATAGTAATTATAGTAATTATAGTAATTATAGTAATTATAGTAATAATAGTAATTATAGTAATAGAATAAAGAATATTTTCATGTTGTAAACTTATAATTAAATTTTGTCAATAACGTTTACTTAACTTATATATATATATATATATATATATATATATATATATATATATATATATATATAAGAATCAAAAAACGCGAGACAGTTTGACAAAAAATATTAAAAAATATATTACTACATTACATTACTTAATATAAATTTTTCACTCTGAGTTGGAAGCAGTTAACGATAGATACTTCAGGGATTTTGGTATATTGTTATAAAAAGAAGGCGCGAGATAGGAAAATGAAGCTCTTAATTTTGACTTTCGAAAGAAAGGAACAATATACAAATTTTTAATACGGGGAGTTTAATTGTATTCTCTGGGTATTAACTTGTTAAAGAGGTAATTAGGAATTCTAGTTAACCTTACATTGTATATTAAACAAAGATAATTTTAATTCGTTCGTCAACAGATTTCATATTTGCTGCAGTCCGTTGTTGTAATATATGTTCTTATTTGCGAACACCATAAGCAAAACGTAAACAGGAATTCTGAATAAGAGTTCTATTTTTATATGTTAAACTTGATTAGGTATGTAAATACAAGTACAGTAACCAACGTTGATAGAACTAAAAAATTCATTAATTTTAATTTTATCTTAGTATTATGATCTTGGCGAAATTGATATAAATGCCGCAGAATCAATCTAGTAGACATTAGCTTCTTATTAATATGTTGTAACGTATTTACGTTCGAGTACAGTGTTATCCAGTATAATATCAAGTAATATACTGCCTGTATGTCCAAAAATCACAAGCGAAGTTTTAGTGGTATTAATTTTCAAACCATTGTTCTTAATCCAAGAAACAAATTGTTGTAACTCAATGTTAATAATAGCAAATTGTTCATCTATGCCAGTAGGATCAACTGATGCAAGAATCTGCGTATCATCAGCATATGAGTGAAGTGAACAGAAATTCATTAAAAATGGCATGTCTGCAATAAAAATGAGGATGAAAAGATTGATCCTTGAGGCACACCATGACTGAGTGGAAAAATAGAAGAAACTATTGTGTCTGTATTCGATGTCATACTAATAATGAAATGCCGATTTGAAAATAATTCTTGCACCACTGAATTGCGGTAGGAGCAAAGTTGTAATATCTTAATTAGGCAAGTAAGATATTATTACTAACCGTATCGAAGGCTCTTGAAAAATCTGTTTGAATTAATATTGCCAGTTTGGAGTTTTCAATGATATTTAATATATCATGTACTATGTTCAACAGACAGGCATTGGTGCTGTCCTTTTTTAAATCCAGACTGGTTTTGAGGTAGAATTTTAGAAATCAATAGATAATTCATTATTTGTTTACAGCGTATTTTTTCAAGAATGTTTGGGTAAGTTGGTAATACACTAATAGGGCGTAGATCATCGAATACAGAACAATCTTCTTTTTAGCTATAGGTTTAATTACTGCCATTTTCCAGATGTCAGGATTAACTCCTTGTAAAATGCACGTATTGTTTATATGAGTAATGTAATCAAATATTACTGGTAACATTATATTTATCATTTTAAGTGAAATACCGTGCACATCAACTGCATTAGATTTCTCTGATTTTATAATATTTCTGACCGTCACACTATCGGCACAACTAAATGAAAAACGTTCACTAGATTCTTGTACAGACTTATGGTTGTCGTATGTTTCTCTGAGACTTTCTTTAACATCAATGTCGCCGACTTCGTCGAACAAAAAATATTGACCATAAGTATTTGGTGTGCACAAATAGTCAGGAATTCTTTTTGAAGTATCATTTTTAACACCTATTTTTTCAGATTATTTACGGGAATTATGCTCATTATTATTTATCTCACACTCTAGAAATGCCTGTTTCTCCCTACGGATGGCAGCCGTTGTAAAATTACGCAGTTGCATATAGTAATTATATTTAGCACTGGTTTTATGCTTTTTATAATCTGCTAGAGCTTTATCTCTTTTACTCTGCATAATTTTTATTACCGGTGTATTCCAAGGACAGTAGTTTTTATTTTTGTAATAGTTTTTAGAGGTACATGTGTATCAAAGAATGCAATATTACTGCTGTTCAAAAATTCTACTTTTTGGTTGACATCATTAAGTGTTAAAATATGATCCCAATTGACAGTTACAAAGTATAAAATAGGTCTATATTAAAATATCTGAAGTCTCTATATGTAAAACTTTCAACTATGTATATTCAGTAATAGTTTTTGGCAGGACAAAAATACCATACACCCCAAAATGATCAGAAAAATGTGTACAATCAATAAAGTTTTTGAAGTTGGTCTAGTATGGTGTAAGTCATAAGCTTTAAATAAATTTATTATTAAATCTGAACGTACGTTAGTTGATAGCAAATCCACATGAATGTCACTAGTACAAATCTGATATTCCGTTCGGTGTAAAAATTCAGCAAATACTGAATTCAAAATACAAAATTTCAAAATATCATTATCTTTATAAAAAAATCTGATGTGGCCAGCACATTACCTTCTGTCACTTATATGAGGTATTTACGAAAATTCTACCGGTGAACTGTTACCTGTAAACAGCTTTTTATCAGGTTATAGCTACCTTAATCGATATTTTAAGAACACATGTAGTAAACAGGGTAGATCCATAACCTATGAAAAAATTTGAAAATTTAAAACAGGTTAGAAATTTGACGTAGTTAACGCACTGAGCAGAGTCCTACTTTGAACACATTTCCACTTTTAAGGTATTTATACCGTGGAACCATTTTCCCCAGAATTATACCTTGTTCCATTTAAGCTATTCAGTATTGCGGAGCATAGGGAATAGTTTTGACCTCTCTGATTGGCTGACAAGAGACAAGTTTACCCAATGTAATTTCGGCTACTTCAGATTGGCGCTGCCAGTGCCATCTACTGAATGGCTGACATGGAACGGAGCATAATTGAAATTTAAAGTACATCTCAATCGATGTATAATATACCTGCTCTCCTAATTTAAAAATATTTGACCACGTGGTAGTTGAAATAATTGCAATTAAAATTGCCCATTTTAACACGTGAAGCATATTAAATAACAAAATAAACATAACATTTTAAATTATAACTTTATATCCACAAAAAAATAAAAATTTGAAAATTATTTATCATCCAGATTACATACTAGAAAATCACAACTGACTGTTGATCTGAAGATATGATAAATAGGTAGAATTATATTTGACAACCATGAACAAGCGTTTCCAGCTGTTGTGTCAGTTAGCAACGCCCACTCTTGTATTAGCGAATAACAAATATTCTTTGGTTAAAGGAATTGGAGATGTACATTCAGGAAATATATTTTGAATAGATATTTTACGTGAAAAGCATGAAAAGATTAATCAATATAATACGACTTTTGTTATTTTAAGAAAGAAATGTATTATTTTTTTTGCAGTTCCAATACATGTGTTATACATGACGATTAAAAGTTAGCGCTGAATATTAGAATATTAAAACACATTTATAACCCGAACTAGTATATACAGTATTAATACAAAATAATAACAAATCTATATGACCGTTGCCTGGCCGAACTCGGTCACGCGGAATCCTCCTCCACGCCGTGAATATTTCTGCAAAAGAATTAACACATGAGAAATACTCAGTGAGGAGGCAATCATTTGCAAAAGGTTCAGGCATTCACACACCGTACACACATGTTGGCAACTACGGGCAGTACCGCTAGTTACTACGGAACCTCTGTCGCTTCGGTGGTGATCCGGAGACAATCCTCTTAACCAACTGGATCAGATCACTACAGCCCTAACTGCTGCTACGCTGGCGACCACAGATGTGGGTCACTACAGCCTTCCCTGCTGCTACGCTGGCGACCCTCGGATTCACACGAGAGGCCACTACGGAACCACTGCCGCTTCGGTGGTGATCCGGAGACATTCCTCTTAACCAACTGGATCAGATCACTACAGCCCTAACTGCTACTGCCGTTGGCGACACCAGATACGGGTCACTACAGCCTTCCCTGCTGCTACCGTTGGCGACCCTCGGGTTCACACGATGTGGCCACTACAGTACACCGTACTGCTCGCACACACACCCACAATCATACACACGCTAGATGAACTCTCTCACCCGAATCACTATAATATCGATGTTCTCACACTGAAATCTAGAAATAAACTGAAATAAAATACGTGAATACCAGTATCTTTAAATGTAGCTCTTATCCAACACTATCGGTTACGTACCTAAGTAGCTAATTAGAGACAAAACATAATAAATTTAATAAAAATAATCTTACGCAAAATAATATCTGTGACACATGTAGCAAAACTTCAAAATTCAAATTATTTCTTGATTTTTCTTGCTCGTGAATTTAATTCTAATCAATGAGCAAAACTTTATCTTTTGCAAATCTTCCTTTATACCTTGAACGATCTGGCATTTTCACAATTTACACAAATTGCATTATACAACAAATTTTTGCCAATATTAAAAATCAAGCTCTGTTATTATCTCTGGATTTGTTTAAGCGCGACGTTGCCGCAGTTATTCCTAAGCCAGCACACTTTAGTATGAGTATGTTAGAATACGAAACTTGTAAATGGGTGGTACAGTACAAAGAAAAACTTTTCTATGGCAAAAAAAATTGTTAGTGTTCGATATTAGCTTTCAACTATTTTTATACAATCTGTGTATATAATATAATATTAAAAAATACGAGTATATATTATTGCAAGTATAAACTGTTTTAGCTTAATTTTTATTTTGAACACAGAACCAGTTTTTGAGTAGCTACACTCGAGTGACAACTACCTTAAAGCGCGCGCTTCGCTTTGCATCACTATCTTTTTTTTAAATTTAGATTCTTGATGAACTGGTAGATGGATCTGGTAGATAATGAATAATTATGGAACACGGTAACTTTTTACCACTCGTGTAGATGCGGTATCTACCGGTAAAAATTTCGTAAAGGCGTATGTATTTTCCATAAAACCCATACAGAAAGTTCCTTGCAAAAGTTTCTAAATTTCTTGTATATACATTACCTTTCGACAATTGTATGTATTTTATACAAATTCCATACAGAAAGTTTCGAGAAAAAATATCCTATATTTCGAGGAAAATTATAACACAAATATACTACGAATATGTCAATTGCACTTGACACTGACATCTTTCAATCAGAATTTTCTTAATATAGTAGCTGTTTCTAGCATACCTGGGTAATTTATGAAATTTAATTTCTTTATAATTTTATAACCTATATCCATTTAATATGAAGTATAAAATTCAGTCAAATCGTATAGAGAATACAATGCCCTTTAATATTTATAATAACATTAAATGTGAAAAAATTATATTTAACATCGTTTTTTTAAGAAAAACTGTTAAAATCTTCAAATGATGGTACTTCCGGTTGACCAATTATAACCAAAATCTAATCAGCTCTTCATGTGGATGCAACGAAGAGGAATACGAAAGAATTATAATTTTTGGAATTGTAGTATTAGTTATCGTAAACGAAAATCTAGGAACCTTAAAACGTGCTTATTCATTAAAAAGTCACCACTGAGTTTTTGACCAGACAATACCTTCCTTATCTAAAGGTGACGGAAGGTAAAAATTAATGTAGGTTATATACAACTCCAACAATGAATTTCTTGCTTTGAATGGAAAATTGGATCCAGAGGTGCTCTATACTACCTAATTTATAATTACTTGTAAATATAAACCATATTAATCGATGGTGCACTCATGTGTGTTATTTATTAACTTTCAAAATATCAGAAGGTAGTTGTTTGCTTATTTTGCGGTTAGGTTGTGGGGTGGATATACTAGATGGCGCTCGAAATCCGTTATATAGACATTTAACATGGAAAAACAGTTTTACTTGCGCGTTGTTTCCCAAATTATTTTAGAAAAAAATATTTCAAATAAGTGTTGTACAGGATATTCTGCATTTGAATGAACAAAATTAATTTTGCATGCTTTGTAACGGCAGAAATTTGATATGAAAATGTCGAAAATTACGTCAGATATAGTGATACCCATGGTATTAAAACAAAATACATACAAATGTAAGATTTTCTTATCCGTATGAAAATGTCTTAATATTTGACAGTTAAAACTTCAATTATTGTTTGTCTTTTTGTTTTAATTCCACGGCTAGTGCTAATAAACAAAAAAATTTAAATTTCAAATTTAATTTCTAGAGTTACTAAACACACGAAATGAATTTTCGTTTAATAATTTATAGGTAGAATTTTATGTTCTATAAATTTTATTTGAAGAATTTATGTTCTAAAATAATTTGGGGGGTAACGCGCAGGGAAAAACTGTTTTACCATGTGAAATGCCTATGTAGCGGATTTCCAGTGCAACCTGTTATACGTTTCAGCTGCTGCAAATATATTTTTGGCTAAGTATTGCCAATCTCTTTCGTTGTCCTTCCACAGGCAGAATGGCCAATAATTTCAAAGATTTATATTATTTAAGCTCTTCAAGACTCCCTGACGATATATAATTTATTGCATAACATAATTTCATAGGTATAAATGTGGTTAGTAAAAAAAAAATTGTACGTATTTAGATACATTTTTATTTTGTTGTACATTGTACGTTTTGAACATAAAGAAATTGAGCAATTAAAAAAATGAGGAAAAATAAAGAGTTTAATTGAAGGGCCATTCATTTATTACTGTAAATAGTTAAATGAGAGAAAAATATGAAGGAATGTTTACAAATATATACATCTTTAAAAATTCTTTAATTAATAAATAAAATGTATAAATTTTTTTTCGTTCAAAAAGATACAAAAGAAGTATTTTCTTTTCCATGACATTTAATAGATTTTAATTACAATTCTGACTTTTTCGGAAAAATACTAAATTACTAACTGCTGGCCACCATATAAGAATGTACCTGCGCAATTACAAAACTCATATAGGAAAATAATAACAATAAGGTAATCTGGATTTCAATAAATTAAAATAAATTATTTCATATATACAATTCAACAATAACTATGTGCCGACGCAAGACACATGCATTTTGTATTTATATTTATACTTTATATTTATACTGTTATATAGGCTACTACATTACAAAATATAAATATAAAATAGAAGTGTGCTTATAAAACAGTCGGCACAACTATATGTAATAACGACAAAACTTAATCTCTTTGCAAGATATGAACCCATATTTTTATATTCTGTTGGGGTGGTACCTTCTTCTTAAATAGAATAGGTAGCTGTAAATTGGGGGATATTCACACGCAAAATCTCCATGCTTTATAAAAAACTTCATCTTCATTCTCTAAATCCTTCCTGTATTTTTCACGTACAATTTAGCATTATTAAACCCCTACTTCTAAAATTATGTTTCAAATAAACTTCAACAACATTTAATTTATCTGCTATTGTATTTATTAGTTTAACGTCAAAAACAATTTTCTACAAATCACATGTGTATTTACGATTAACAATCAAGTGTTAGTTACGTATTCGGCTCAGGCTCAGATAATTCCGTTATAAAAGTGAAGAAGTGCAGTCCAAACATCGAAAAATTATTCAAATATAAAATCAATGAATTAAAGTACATTAATCTTACATAGGTAATACAATAATTCGACTATAAATGCAACAAAAGCAAAACTTAAATTAGTTGCAAGATGTAGGAACACATACATCAAGTGCTCCATCGTAAGTGGTATATGTCCGCTTGTAGGTAAAATCTTCTTCGTAAACATAAAATCTTCATCCCATTTCATAATTATACCATTTTCATGCAATACACTTAACATATCATTTATCTTCTCTATGAGGGGATTACCTTTTTTGGAAAGAAACTTTGGATAAACAATTATATCGGTTTTAATACCATGCAACATTAGAGAGCCATCAGGATTAGTATAATATCGAGGAATTAAATATTCTATATGTCTGCCATTCTCCATCACTGCAAAATCTCTTTGAAAAGCTGTTCTGTTTATGCATTCTTCCGACATAGGACATGGAATAAAAGCATCTATTATTTCTTTTTGTATTGGTACATTAGGATCCATAAATAAGTCAGCAATTTGAGGTGAGAGACCTACTTTTAAATTTTCAATAATTTCTCTCTCAGTTGTTATTTGTTTCGTATATTGAGGTTTGTTTAAGATACTTACAAGTTGGCATTGATGAGCAGTGTATATTAAAACAGAAAATATTAACCAAGACATCACTATTTGTCGAAAGGGACTTGATTTTGGTGATACTATCGAGTTTTGCAATAATAATTTCCATGTAGATAGTATACAAAATAATACAGAATGATAACGTTCTGTTGTTTCTAATGTTTTAGCAAAAAAATACCAAATTATTCCATTTACAATTATCCAAAATACTATGTAAAACCAAACGTTAGGTTGAAATACTTTTAACAGGTTTTTTGATTTTGGCATTTCTTTAGCAGACGGTACCCACCAAAACAATTCATCGAAAAGAATTCCACCCATATGTTCAAAATGACGAATATCTAAATCCAAATATCCATTTCCAATTAGAATATTGCATCTTCCTTCTTTTAATTCTCCGTACATGTTAGTGAATGTACCATTTTCCAATCTTTCGCCCCAACTTGTAAAATTGTGTTTCAAATAAACTTCAGTTAAATTTAGTTTATCTGCTAGAGTATTCATTAGTTTAACTTCAATACCAATTTTCTTCAAATCATGCCTGTATTTAGGATCAACATTCAAAACATAAGGTGGCGTTTTAAATGCTAATATTTTTATTTCGCATCCCATAAAATTATTTGGAACTTTATAAGGAAATAACTTTGTAGATAATTCATTTTTGTTGCAAGTAAATACATGTATTGGTTTTAAATTATTGTAACAACTCTCATTTGGAAATGGATAATATGTATACACTTCCGCGGTTTGATTATTTACAAAAACAACATTTACATTTATAATATAATATTGCCATAGAATATCTATTATTTCTGAAACATTTTCTGCTGCTGTGATAGAAATAATAAAGTTTTTTCTAGGTTTCCAGTTTTCTGCAAGGGACATTTTTTTCAACCATTCGGCCAAATCTTCTATTATAAAAAATACAGCAATGTAAACATCAAAATATTCTATGTTTTGTATATAATACGAATATTCTATTGAATTTGTCAAAATTATTCTATTTTTCCCATTCCATACGTTTCCTAATTCTTTCCAGATCGTAGCAACCAACAAAATAGTTTCGTTATCCATTTCGTTTGACATCTCGAAAATGCAGGAAAATGTTTTCCCCACTGTAGTTTCACTTTCAGGTACCATATTTTGCATACCATTTTCATATGCAGGTAAAATAAAGAAAAGAAAATATAAACTGTAACGTGTGTAGTTCATGTGTATCTTATTGTTTGTCATTCTTAAATGTCTTGTTCCTTTCGTGTTTTATAATTTATTTTAAGCATCCAAAGAAAAATATTGAAACAATAAATTTCTTTCAATTAAGTGAATGTAAATATTTGTAAACATATGTAGTATTTACAGAAGTACATTAATAAAGCATACAATAAGGTCATTTGACGATATCATGTTGTAATTATTTGAACAAACTTTACTAAAAATACACGTGTAGCACAACTGTGATGCAAATTCATTTTTGATTATTTCCGCGTATATAATTTGTCACAATGTTATCTTTATAAATAAGTGTGAATAATTTGTGGATTGAGGTATAGATAAGATGTTAACATTAATTATTACTCGAATTCTGTCATGCAGCATTTATTTGCTCTCACAACCGACGTTTTGGTGCACTCTTGTACCATCATCTGGATAAGTAAGATCTTAGAACTATTTACATTGCAAAAATAAAAAGCATATGCACATTAGTTTGCTCCCAAATTCGACGACAGGATCTGAATATAAAAACAAATTATTTTCTGTACATGACAGTATGTTTCTTATGTGGTCGTGAAATAATTATTTATTGTACTACCTAATTTATACTAACTTGCAAGAGTATGTAGGTACCTACCTACTGTAATGTAGGTCCGTGAAGCTAAAGTCCCGAAGTTAAAAAACAGGTCTAAGTGTACTTCTATAATTTAATGCTAATAATATGCTACATTTTGCTGTATAAATCAAATTTTGTGTTCTTCTCATTTTTGTGTTATTTGCTTTTGTTTAAATGCTACTCCAAGTTCACGCCTAGTACCGTGTGCAAGAATTTCCGGTATTTCATAAAACTATAATTTTATGCTCATTTAGTGCTAATTATTGCTATATTAAACAAATTTTGTGTTCGTCTCATTTTTGTGTTATTTGCTTTTGTTTAAATGGTGCTTAAAGTTTGCGCTTAGTACCGTATGTAATCACTTCCAGAATTTAATGATTCTATATTATACTGTTCATTTAGTGCTAATTATCGCTGTATTAAACAAAATCTGAGCTACCTGTATTATGGAAATCCTCTTGTTTTTCTAATGGTTTTTTAAGTTCACGCCTACCACCATATGTAACAATTCCGGTATTTTATAATACTATAATATTATGCTCATTTAGTGCTAATTATTGCTATAATAAACAAATTTTGAGCTACCACAGTTATGGAGATATTCCTGTTTTTCAAATGGTACTCTATGTTCATGCCTGCAGGGTCTCAATTAGCAAACTACATTCTCGACCTAAAAACTGTCACTTACAATTCATGGTATAGTTTGGTTAAAATTATTTGGAGATGGGTTTCGCAAGAGGATTAAAGAAAGTCGGCTCCGGTGGCTCAACGGTTAGAGCCACGACTCTTAGTTATGAGTGCGCTAGGGGATCTGGGTTCGAATCCCATTAAGGCATGGATGTTTGTATATGTAAACCTCTCTGTAATTGGAAATTTCTGCTGCTGAGAGGTTTTTTTTAAAAAAATTATGAGGTGTTGGAATGTCATACTTACAAATGAAATCAGCGGTTAGTTAATATCAGTTGTTTATTTTTTTTAGAGTTTATTTTCTTAATTTTTATTAATATTTTTAACATTAGCAATAAAATATGTTTCAAATTTCGTTTGAATTAAGTCATTACCTACTATATCGTCAATACTATCAAATTTTGAGAACTAAATTAAAAAAATTATTAACAATAAAAATAACCAAATTATTGTTTTTAATTATGTTTATCAATTGTTTAATTGTAATCACAATAATTTTTAACGTTTAAATTGAAGTTATATTTTGGATCCTTAAATTGAACAGATGAGAAAGGAATTTCGGCCTTGGGAATCCATGTGGTATTTTTTTATTTTGTATAAAAATTCATTTATTATATAATAGGACGTTTCGGAACTAAAATTTGTTCCATCTTCAGCATAAAGTGTTGATTACAATTGTCAATAAATTTTGTACTATATACATGTAAGAAATTTGTTGGGTGTTACATTTTATAGATAGTGTTATACGCTAGTCAGGTCACAGCTATCATTGACACCAACCACAACCTATAAAGGTCAAACAACGGAAACGAAAACGTTTTATATAGTCTGTAATATCAATTAATGTTTCACTGGTTTCCGATCTATATTTTTTTATAATTTCCGCTGCTCTGTTTTGGACTTTTCTGCTGGGGTTTGGTCTTTGCAGTTGGGAGAGTATAGCAATTTGTTTTCTTAATGTTACTATTTTGTTTTCTAACCTTCTTTCCCATGGTGGCTTTTTATTACTTCTAACCGTTTTTTCTTTATGTTTATGTTCATTTATTTCCTGCTTATGTGCAATTATTGCTGAATATGCTGCGCTGTATAAAATGCTATGGAGTTGTTGTAGTGTTGTTCGTTCTGTTATTTGATCTTTTATAATATTCTTTGTATATTTGTTGGTTTTTAATTTCGGCAAGGTAGGTTTTAAGTTTGGATTTATTCCATCATGCAAGGCATGCGTACGCATAAAAATTCCTTGTAATTTAATAACTGTATTTCTTGTTGTTTCATTTGAAGTATTTCCTTCGGTATTAACTTCCTCTTCATCTTCATTATGAACTATTCTTATTTCTTGCGCCGCTTTTCTTTTTATTTGATTTATTTTCTCAGCTGACATTCTGTTGTTGTGCATTAGAGACCTTCTTTGGTCTAATATATTTTGTACTGTTTTGTGCCGTAGGGACGGGAACTTTTCAGTTACCTGCTTATGTAGTTCTTTATTATAGTGGATTGAGATTGATTCCATTTTGGTTATTTTCAGGTAGCAGAGAACAATGTATTCGTTTTGTTCATCTGTCTATTTCGTCCTTCTGCTTGTATTCGGTTCCTCAGGGATGGGTTGGGAATCTTTTGTCCCAGCAACATTTCCTGAGGTTGAAGCTACTTCAATAACTTCGGGACTTCTTCCTAAGAGTGATGCGGTCGTACCTTCCATAGATCTAGGTCCACTCGCAACTGATAACTCTACGACAGGCTGATCCTCACGACGGTTCCGAGTGACAGGGGCAGTCTGCTCCCCTGTTCCGCCAAGGGCTCGTCTTCTTGTAACAGGAGCGTTTGTTCGGAAACACATCTTACGGGTTGCTGGCCCAAGGACGGTTGGTACTTTTAGCTTCCCCCTTCCGCTGGCTTGCGGACTAGGCTACTATGTCCCCCCACCAACGTCGAGGTAAGTACCACGGGGGGAGGGGGGGTATTATTATTATTATCATTACCGATATCTGCGAACAAAGCAGATTAGCACACCCAGCAATGGTTAATATGCTGTGATGATATATTTTTATTATTTTTTTATATTATTATTATTATTGTTATTGTTATTGTTATTGTTATTATTATTATTATTATTATTATTATTATTATTATTATTATTATTATTCTTATTATTATTAGTTATTATTTTTATTATTATTATTATTATTATTATTATTATTATTATTATTTGAGAACCATACCTAACAGGCTGATCCCAATTACAGGGTAGGAAAAAAGCATACAAATTAATAAAATATTTTTTTAATATCATTCAATGAACAAAAGAAAATATCTAGATTGTCTTCTATAGCATGATACGAATTAATCATAAAATGTATAGGTGATTTGTTTAAAGCGTTGGATTTGCCAGAGGTTACGTAAAAAGTTGTTGCATGTCTCGATGATAACCTTGGTACATGAAAATTTATTATAGACAAGTAAAAGCTATCGATTACATTATTAATGATTTTGTACAAAATAATAACAGCATGCATGCTTCTTCTTTGTTGCAGAAGAACAAGATTATATTTTGCTAACATTGATTCTTGCGACGTGCCCCTAGCAGGATAAGCACCCTCAGCATAGAAAATGGCTGACTTTAAAAATCTTCTCTGAACTTTTTCTATTAGTACTGCGGACTTAGAATAAATCGGATTCCAGACTGTTGAACAGTACTCTAAATGAGGACGTACGAGGGATGCAAAAAGTATTTTCAACACTTGGCTATTGAAGTTCTCAGCATTTCGGATGAGAAACCCTAGGTTCCTAAAAGCACATGAGACTTTATTTTCAACGTGTTCTATGAAATTTAACTTGGGATCGAAAATAACACCCAAATCATTAATAGAATCCGGCCTATCGAGCACACAGTTGTTGATGTTGTAATCATATTTGATATAATTAAGTTTTCGGGTGTATGCCATGACTTGACATTTAGAGACATTCAGCTCAAGATTATTGTTTTACACCAACCAGAAATTATGTTCAGATTCCTCTGAAGGTTTTTACAATCAGCATCAGAAGATATTCTACAAAATAACTTCAAATCGTCCGCATATAATAATATAAGTACTTGGAGTCAACATTTTTAATAATACCATCGATGAAGATGTTGAACAACAAAGGGCCGAGAACCGAACCCTGACGAACACCAGATTTTTGCAAAAAGTGATCAGAATTATAACCCTGATAACAAACATATTGATACCTATTTTGAAGGTAAGAAGAAATTAGATTGATTAATGGATTCGACAAACCAAAAAGATCAAGTTTCTTGATTAAGATTGAATGATCAATTTTGTCGAAAGCTTTTGATAAATCAGTATAAATTACATCAACCTGAGAATTATCATTTATGGCTTCACAAATATAATGTGTAATGTACATTAAATTGGTCTCAGTTGATCTGCCTTTGATGAATCCGTGTTGCTCACTACATAGCATATTATGGACATGATTATAAATTTTCTTATGGAGAATTGTTTCAAATATCTTATTAAAATTGCATATAATTGAAATAGGTCTATAAATATTAATGTTGTTCTTGTCACCTTTTTTGAAAACTGCTGTAACTTTAGAAAGTTTCCATTCTTCAGGAAAAATAGATGTTTTAAGAATAAGGTTGTAGATAATTAGTAGAAGTGGAATAATGACAGATCTGCAATCTTTAATAATGAAAGCAGGAATAAGGTCAGTACCCATTGTCATTTTACATTTTAATTTATTAATGGCAAACTCAATGTCTTCCTGAGTAAAAGCGGTGAGTTGCAGAGTAGTACAGTTATCAGTATCATAAGAGTAGTTGTCAAGAATGGAGTCGGTGAATGAGTTTGAAAACAAAAGAGCAAATTTATTAAATATATCCTGTAGAGAATTTACTATTTCATCGTTATATTGCGGAATGGAAGGTATAGAAGAGGAATTACGTTTGCTATTAATGAAGGACCAGAATTTTTTAGGATCAGCAACCATTTCATTTTTGTATACTTGTGCAGTAACTTTCGTAAGCTTCCTGTACTTCACGCTTTATAAGAGATCGTAAGTTAGAGTATTCTAATTTGTCTTCAATGTTATTCGATTTTTTATATTTGCTCCATGTTTTGTGCTTTAATTTAATTTTATGTATGACGGTGCCATTGAACCAAGGTGGATGCTTCATTATTTAAGGATTTAAATTTTTTGGAGAGTGATTTCAAATTAATTTCAACAGAGAGTGCAGGATGATAGCTGTCTACTTTAACCTCCGTATTAATTACTTTTGATACTGAACAGTTTTTATTACTTATAATCAAATCAAGAATCCTCCCACTCGTATTTTCAATAAAGTTTAATTGTTTCATATTAAAAAAGTTCAGATAATGTAATAAATTATTATAGAACTGACATCTAGCATTATTTCTAACGCAGTCTGAATAGTGAGGTATATTGAAATCACCAAAAAATATCAAATTTGAATTATACAGCAATTCTAACAATGACAGTGAATTAAATAGAGAACTATAGTCATTAAGAGTACTAGTAGGTGGAATATAGATATTACAGATGTACAATATATTATGATCTAAAATTACTTTAATAAGAAGAATATCAATAAATGGAAGACCGGAAAACGAGGGACAAACACTAGGAATGTCAATCTGCATAGAATCGATAGATTTATTAAGAGCAACAAGTACACCACCACCACGTTTTGTGTCTGTTCTACGAAAATCACGATCAGATCTGTATACGTTAAAGTTGTTTGAATAAAAAATCTCAGAGTTATTAATAGAATTGTTACACCAGGTTTCAGTTAAAATATAAACTTGATATTCTGGAGAACTGAGAGAGTGCATAAATATATCTTGGCATTTACCTGTAATTCCTCTAATATTTTGGTAATAAAAAGTTAAATAGTGTTCAAAATTACTGATGATATTTTTTGGTTGCTATAATTCAATTTTGATAAAACTTCTTTGTACACATGACACTCGGGATGCCAAACTGCGTGGTCAGTGGCAATATTTAAATTTTGTGACAATTTTAGATGAGAGCCATGTGTACATTCTAACGAATCAGATTTTCATTCACTTAAACTATAACCTTCAGCACATCTAAGACAGGTTGGTGTTATCTTGGTACATTGTGCTGCAAGGTGATGGAAGCCACAACATTTGAAACAACGACGTAAATCCGTAACATCATAAATAGAGCAGTAATTATAAGAAATCCAGTTTCCCGAGATTTACAGCAGCATGATATGTCTTAAGATCTACTTTAATAGTACACTGATAATTTTTTTGATTATTGCGTAATGGCTTTATTGAAATAAATTTACAAATACTGCTATCAGTAAAACATAATTTACTTAATTGTTTTAGATTGTTAATAATTTGATGTGCCTCTAATTTCTCAGAAATGCCGGTAACTCTTACTCTTGGGTAAAAAGTGGAAGTTTGTTTAATATCATAAGTATCACTCAGTTTTTCATTTACTATTTTTTGAAATTTGGATGACTCATCAGTATTTGCACAATTTATAATAACGCTACCATTTCGTGAATTACGCATATTAGTGATTTTTAAATTGGAATCAACAGGATTGACAGATTTATGTAAATCACTTTTAGTGGCGACAGAACTTTAAAATTTCTTCGGCTTAATGATTATGGGTGGCTCAACAGGACTGGTTCTGGTAGCACTAGCGTAAGATTTAGTATTAATATTATTTGAGTGACTGTTGAATTTCATCTTTAAATTTGGAGAATAGTGAATTTAGAATAGAAAATATTAGAACTTGAAAATTTTCAAAAGCTTTGTTTAATGAATCATTATTTAAATTTATATTGACCACATTTTTATGTAACTCTTTCAAATTGGATTCTATATTTAGTGCCTTAGATTTATCAACAACATCACAACATTGTTTACATACATCACACCAATAGAAAATATTTGTATTTTTTTCAATGAATTTAAATTCTGCTTCAGTATAACCTGCACAACTGGAATGGAACCACTTTCCACAAGGACCTTGGCATCCTACTAATCCATCGGTTTTTTTTTTATATATTTGCACTTTGCACAGCTAGACATTGTGGCAAAAATCCCAAGCCTACAGTAAACACAAAAAAAAATATAATCCTAATAACTTATCGAAAACCTGAACTAAATTTTGTCTAAAGTAATAGTAGAATGACAGATTGTTTAAAAATATAAATAAATGTATAAAATTCGAATAAAACAAAATAAATTAAGTAAAACCCTAATAACTAATCTAAAATCTGAATCAAATCCGATCTAAGTTGATAGTAAAATACAGTTACTGCAGGCCATTGAGCCATACATCGATAGTTTTTTAAACGCGCTACACCTTTTATTCGAGTTATTTTCCGGTATAACGTAGTGATCGTGCGCAATCGGCCAAGGAAGCCTTGCTCCAATTGACGTAACAATGGTCTATCTTGTGCAGGGGGCTCAGTGCACATACAAGACCCTTTAGAAACTACCGTGTGGGCGGCCTCTGATAGCCACAGACACGCTACTGAGCTCTATATCAAAAGCTCTTTGAACGAGCTACAACTTTTATTAGAGTTATTTTCCGTTATAACGTAGAGTTCTTACGCAATCGACCAAGGAAGCCAAAATTTTGTCCAAAAAAACATAATGTGCTAAATTCCAGAAGGTAAATTAATACGTTATAACTAACCAAACTTCTTTTTTACACTACATCGGCAAAGACCTTTCCATTATAATTAATATATTTTAAAAATTTAGCTCTATAGGTCCAAAGGTTTGCGCACCACTGCAACTTTAAGAAAACTGCACAAATAAGGTATACAATAACTCGTGCCTCCGGGGCATTCCCGTGTGGCTACGTCTCTTAATCAGTAGGGTATGGCCCCAGCAACATAGTAACCAAACGGGTTTCTTGCATCACAAAATACAGGGTGAACTCTCTTAACATTTGGACCAATACTGCTGTGGGTGCGTGAACTTAGATGATTGTGATCCATTAGTCTGGAGTAATTTGTAACTTCAAAGTTGCTAAGCTGGGTTATACCGGTCTGAATTCGATAATGCCATTAATTAACCCATTTTCTACGTAGCCATAATTTCCGTTGGAAGCTGCTGAGTGTAGCAGGATGCAATTTGATTTTCTGAGTAGTGCAGTATCGTTATTACGCTTCTGCTAACCCGATTACGTCATAATTTATTTTTTCAGTGCTTCTTCAAATTCAACCAATGTTGCCAGCATATTAGTTTTTAAATTAGCAGTCTACTAACTCAAAAATCTCCAAACCAAAAATTTTATTGAGATAATAATGCAAAAAACATTGAACATAGCACAGATGTATACAAAAAGTAAAGTTCATTCTATAACTATAATAGAATAAACATAAGCAACAATATTATTACACCAATAATTATTAATAGATACTATAATTATGTATTTTAATAATATGTTTACTTATTTTATATGTAAAACAAATATTATAATTCATTTCTTTTTCGTATGTAATATACCACTTAACGTGGTACTGCATAGTCGGTTCCTTAAATGTTTAAATTAATTTGACTAAAAAGTCTCTTAACTGAGGCACTGCTATAAGGAAGAGTTAATATTATTGTTACAAGAGTTATTAGTGCGGGAAACATTATGGTATCATCTCCTTTTTAGAAATTATTATCTTTAAGCCAAAAATTCATTAATGTAATACCACTTACAGATTTACATATTTCACTATTTTATAAGAACGTTCATTCTCTGTATATCTCATTTATGTTGTCTTTAATCGGTTTTATAAACGAAGTGTTACTTACTCGCCAGAGACTTATAATATTAGATATATTGCATGGTTCTAAAAAGTCGAGTTCACTTAAGCTTTTCACAAATTGACTAGAAAAAGGGAAAACGTTTACAAATCTGACTAGACAGTTCAATATAGAATTCTAAACATCTCTTTCTTACTTCCAATTTATTTCTATCAGAAACATTATTTGCTGCAAATTTTGCCACGTCTTCCGGTCTCAAAAATAAATATTTGATTTTGATAAACAAAGAAGGATTTTTAAAGTGTATTGCAGCCAAATTAACATTTTCAAGGTTTGATGTAAAATTCAAAAACAGTTATAAAGAGTGTGCATATTCGTGAATATAATAAATGTACTTTAGGACACTGCTCGAAACTCCATATTAATATCTATAATAAATGGCAGAATATATTTTAAGAATTCTAGATAACAAAGATTTAAAGGGTCACATAGCCGATTATACAGTATTTCTGACGTCTGAATTCTATCTACTAAGTAGTCACCTTGGAAAAACAACTTTAATGCTTCATATTGCTCAATAACACGTTGCGTGACAGACAAAAGACGCAACCTTCGAGTTTGTGAATTTTGAAGCATTTACGCAGTTTTACTTCGATGAAACTTTAAAATTCTTTTAATTTTTCTTGAAGTTTAAAACTAAATCTAAAGTAGGTATAAATATCCCGTCTTCTACAACTCGAGGATGTTTTAGACATAATTACGATGCGCATAATGCCAAAGAATGGCATATACAATTATAAATATATAATTCAGAAATGTCATTTTTTAAAAAGAGTTTTGCACTGAATAATTAACACTGATCATAGAGCTAGCGCCATCAGCTGCTAAACCTATCATTTGTTTTTCATAGTCTATATTATACTGTGACACAAGAGGATAATTAAAAATTCAAAAATAAGCAAGCTCCTCCTACCTGTACGTGTACAGGCTAGCTGAAAAAGTATAGCGGCGGCTGGGTCTAGGGTATGTAATTTATTTCGAGATACAAGTATTCGCAACAATGAAAATTTAAAAAAAGTTACAACTTAATTTGGAGAAAAGAACAAAACGAGCTAGTCTCGAAAAAAATGAATGGGCGCCAGACTCTATAAAAAGGAAAGGAAGTTAGAGTAGAGTCTACTCTAATAAAGTAGAGTAAAGTTTAATAAAAATATTTAATAAAAAAATAAAATTACTCACGCTGGAGCTAGTAATACAATACCTAAAAAAGGAAGGACCGTACGGCCTTTCCAGAGCCCGAATCTAGAAGGGGGTCGGCGCTCTGGCTATCGGCCACCGGCAACGTCGGAAAAAGTAGCGGCTTAAACCTGCCCTGGAAACGGCGGGATAGTCGCCCAGATGTATCGTGGAGCTGCTCGCAGGCTGGCGGAGTAAAACGGAGGGCTTGATGTTACTGCTCCTGTTCGGCACTCGTAGAGAAAGCCGTTCGTGCCACTCCACCTAGGCCTTACGGCTGGCTAGGATGCAGCCATGAATAAACTGGGTTTCCACAGGGGGTGTCGTCCAAATATTCCACTGCGCAGGTCTCGGGTGGTCCAACGGCGTAACTGCAGCCAGAGCTAACCTCGCCCAGCCACTTTCAAATTCACGGCCCAAAAAAAAACCATACGAATCCTGCTGACCTGAAAAAATACTCGCCAGTACCAAATCCCGAAAGATTTACAAATGGCCTGAAGGGCTATACACAGTACAATAAAAAAATGGCGGTCCCTTAAGGTGCTCCAGACGCGAGTATTAAAAAAAAATGTTTATAAAAAATTTACAAAGACTAGGTGTACACCAAAAAAGTTATATAAAACAAAATTTTTAGAAGCGAAGAACGGCCGTATGAAAAATAAGAAACAAAGTAGAGAGAGAAAGTGACCAAACGGTAATCTAAGAGGCACAGCAAATAACACCGATAAAAAAGAAAAAGCCAAATGGGCATTAAAAAAAATTGCCGCGCTCAAAGATTAATCACCGGACAAATACTTCTTCGAGTCGAGAGAAGCGCACAATGGTAAAATACAATGAAAATCCAAAAAAAAAATTGTGGCTACTAAAAAAGATATCACGAGAAAATAAAATGACCCTAGGAAGTCGACTTTGAACACGGAATCAAATACCGAGCCGAAAATTTGTCTAGTCTAAAAATGTCTAGTCACGTCAAAGCATCACCCTCTACATTCACACTACATTCATACTAGGGAAGGGATGACTATTAGTCGGTAGTAAAAAATTTATAAAGTTGAAATCCCAAAAAATTATAAAAAAACACTCCTAAATAATTTAGCCCAAAGAAAATATATTTAAACAGGGATAAATTTTTTTAAAAGTTTCTTTCGAAACAGAAATTTTTCACGCCACGTGGCATAAAAATCGAAACTCAAAATTTACAAACTAAGAAATCTTAGCAGGGCTTACGAAACAAAACAATCGTCTTTTAAATTGAAATATGTCGCAGGAACTAAAGTAAGAGCTTCACTAATCCCACGGACAAAACCGCGTGGGACGGAACATGACTACTTTTAGCTTGAAAAAAGGCTAAAAAAGCCGCACATCCGATAAATAATCACAAAAAAAACAATGCAAAGCTCTTACCTAAATTCCAGTCGCTAGTATCGAATACCAAAACTCGAAACCATATTTCAATCAGGAAAAATCTGATGTGACCAGCACATTACCTTCCGTCATTTCTATGTATTTTGTACAAATTTCATACGGAAAGTTCCTTGCTAAATAATCTAATTCTTGTACATTACCTTCCGGCAGCTGCATGTATTTTATGCAAATTTCATACAGAAAATTTATGTCTTAAATTATTATTTTGTGACGTTTTCTATATACAGTCTAATGTATCTGCAGAAATAAAAGATTTATTATTATTATTTCTTGTACATTACCTTAAAGCAGTTGTATGTATTTTATACAAATTCCGCATACAGAAAGCAAAAGATCCTATATTTCCAGTAAAATTATAAGACACACACTATGTCAATTTCACTTGACACTGACATCTTTCAATCAGAATTTTCTTAAAATAGTAGCTGTTTTCAGAGCTATAGCTACTATATGCAGTCAAATCGTATAGAGAATAAAATATTCTTTAATATTTATAATAACATTAAATGTGAAAAAATGATATTTAACATAGTTTTTTCAAGAAAAACTGATAAAATCTTCAAATGATGGTACTTCCGGTTGACCAATTGTAACCAAAATCTAATCAGCTCTTCATAAGGATGTAACGAAGAAGTATACAAAAAAATTATAATTTTTGAAACTGTAGTATTAGAGTTATCGCAGAAGAAAATTTTGTTACACACACACACATCCACACACACACACACATCCACACACACACATCCACACACACACACACACACATACAGACATCATCGTAAAAATAGTAAATTCGTATTCTAGGGATCCTAAAACGTGCTTATTGATTAAAAACTCATCATCGAATTTTTTGACCAAAGACAATACCTTCCTTACCTAAAGGTAACGGAAGGTAAAAAAAAGTACTTTAAACAATAACTCGCAAAAATAAAAAAGACGACTGTATTCTTTCACAAGTCATTACCAAGAGAGCAAGATTATTCTGCGCGTCTCCGGGCAACGAAAAAAAAAGTAGTGATTTCATCAAAAGATAATAAAAAATCCCTTAATAATTTGGAAGTAATACGAGAAATTTCCAAAACTATTTATAATAAAATTTGGTAAAGTGTAGCCAATGAGAAATTTAAACATAGGAAAGCTATTAAAATAAGTTTCCAAATTTAATCAAATTTAAAAATAAATTTAGTATTAAACAATTACATTTCTAGTTACTTTCTTGAAATAATTCGCGAGAAGACAGCAAGGCAACACTGGCTGTCACAAATAAACAATTTCCTAACCACAAAATAAAAGGAATCCAACTGAACGGAAAAATAGAAAATCTGATGTGGCCAGCCCATTACCTTCCGTCAGTTCTATATATTTTGTACAAATTTCATACGGAAAGTTCCTTGCTAAATTAAATATTCTATTTCTTGTACATTAGCTTCCGGCAGTTGCATGTATTTTATGCAAATTTCATACAGAAAATTATTATTTTGTGACGTTTTCTATATACAGTGTAATGTATCTGCAGAAAAAAGATTTATTATTATTATTTCTTGTACATTACCTTAAAGCAGTTGTATGTATTTTATACAAATTCCATAGAGAAAGCAAAAGATCCTATATTTCCAGTAAAATTATAAAACAGACACACTATGTCAATTTCACTTGACACTGACATCTTTCAATCAGAATTTTCTTAATATAGTAGTTGTTTCCACAGGTATGGCTACTTTATGAAATTTAATTTCTTTATAATTTTTTAACTCAATATCCATTTAATATTAAGTATAAAATGCAGTCAAATCGTATAGAGAATAAAATATTCTTTAATATTTATAATAACATCAAATGTGAAAAAATTATATTTAACATAGTTTTTTCAAGAAAAACTGTTAAAATCTTCAAATGATGGTACTTCCGGTTGACCAATTGTAACCAAAATCTAATCAGCTCTTCCTATGGATGTAACGAAGAAGTATACTAAAAAATTATAATTTTTGTAACTGTAGTATTAGAGTTATCGCAGACGAAAATTTTGTTACACACACACATCCACACATCCACACACACACACACATCCACACACACACACACACACACACACACACACACACACACACACACACACACACACACACATACAGACATCATCGTAAAAATAGTAAATTCGTATTCTAGGGACTCTAAAACGTGCTTATTGAGTAAAAACTCATCATCGAATTTTTTGACCAAAGACAATACCTTCCTTACCTAAAGGTGACGGAAGGTAAAAAAAAGGTGATTAGGGAATATGAATAGAGAAATAGATCGCACAAGGCAGGCTGTAACTAGATCAGTACTGTGAATCGATGCTCAAATTTTAGGTGTAGTAATGACAATTGGGAGACAGGATGGGAACAAGAAAATTCATAAAAATAAGCGTAACAAACTACGTTTTTGTTACAATACTTTTGGAAGAACTGTACTATTGCACTGTACATATTGTTAGCATTTTCTTATTAATCAAGGACAAAAATTTATTATGTATAACTAGATTTTCCACAAAACGTACAATAATTGCCAAATTCATTGTGGCTTAGTGATCTGTCGATTCGTCAATGTTATTGAAAACTTTATTACACCGTAATTTGTTAACTAAATATGACAAAGAATAGTCACTTACAACATTATTAATTAATTCTATCCTTTTTAATGTGATATTTTTTGGATACTTGTCACATTTCTTAAGTAGACCCTCTAAATAATCAGCTACGTTGATTGAAATGTTGTATTCGACAAAAATTGAGGCAGCACGAAGTTCAATTTCTTTGGTTCTGTTGACTTTTTAATGTGATATTTTTTGCTACATTAGGATACTCGTTACACTCCTTAAGTAGACCGTCTAAATAATCAGCTACGTTGATTGAAATGGTTTTGTTGAGTTGTGTTGTTTTTGATGATACATTAATTGATAACACATAATAATAATAATAATAACAATAAAAATAATAACAATAATAATAAAAATAATAATAAAACCGAAATTAAAAAAATTAAGTATGAAAATCTTTCCATAGAACTTAAATATGTTTGGCAACTCACAAATGTTCTCGTTGTAATTATCTGTATATCTGTAACAGGAGTAATAACGAGCAATTTTTTAAGGAATCTGGAATTATTAAATCTGAAACCAAACCTTCTTACAATAATTCAAAAAACAGCTATACTGCAAACTTGCCGCATTGTGCGTAAGTTTTTAAATGCTTAATGGATCAGGATGAAGTTCTTCTCCAGAAAAGCCATGGGAAACCGAAAAGATATAAATTGTGTAAACTAGTGTATCTTTATCGAGAAAATAAATATAATAATAATAATAATAATAATAATAATAATAATAATAATAATAATAATAATAATAATAATAATAATAATAAAAATAATAATAGTAATAATAATATATTTGTAAATCAAGCATTGCTTATTACAAAGATAAATTGGTACACATTAGAAAATAATCTACATAATCAGTATTTTTCTTTACATTTGATTGTTCAGTATCCAAATTAACCATAACATAAATTATGCATTTCATTAACATGAGAAGGAAAACAATAATAATGGCAAATTAAAAATCACACCAAGACAAGTTTAATTATTGAGAAAAGACTAATAAGGTTTCAATTATTATTATATATATATATATATATATATATATATATATATATATATATATATATATATATATATATATATATATATATATATATATATATAATACGAGAATTATTGAACATTATTAATTAGTTAAGCATTGAGTTCCATATTGTCACTATACACTGAGCACTGAACACCTTATATTATGAACAAAACGTGAGTTAAACAGGCCATTCGCGAATTGTGTGTCACTCATTTAATAAGTCTCTTTATTTTACAACATTGCCACACAATGAAAATTTGTACACTGAACACCTCATGTTATTAACGAAACATGACTTAAACTGGCCATTCGCGAATTGTGTCACATTCATTCATAATTCACTTTGTTTTAAAGCACTGCATCACACTGAAGATTTGTATACTGAACATCTTATGTTTTAAAAGATACATGAGTTAAACAGGTCATTCGCAAACTGTTTCAATCGTTCATTTATTCACATTATATTAAACTTTATTTTTTTAAGTGGTTTAAATGTCCAGTAGAAAAGATTTTAATTTTAAAGCCGAGAGAACACAATAATGAATATCACATATTTTGTAAAGAGAGAAACCAGAGAGGAAGCTGCAATTCTCATTTTCTTGTAAGTATTTGCCAAAGTATGCATCTCTTATGGGTGCGAAAATGGGACATCGAAATAAGAATTGATCAAGATTGTCTTTTTCATAGGTATTGCATATAGTGCATATATCTTGTCCTTTTAGAAAGAGTTTGCATTCCTCTTTGTTTGCTATACGGATTTTGACTAGCAGTTCAATGTTGCTCCAGTGAAATCTTTAATTCCAAATAGTTAGGCGTTGTTTCATAATATATGAAATTTACATTATATGTTGAGTCTTTTATTCTACTAGTTTCTGAATCATATAAAATTAATCCGTATGAATTTATTATATTTAATATTTCTGATTTTACGGTTAAGGGATTTTGCTCATTCCACAACCAATCAAAGTATGCTTGTCTCAGAGTGTCTTGTAAATTGAATACCCAGTTGTATTTTAATCACATTTTGGATGTATATTTGCCCTCTTTTCTATGGTTTAATTTAGTCAGCTTATTGTAGCAAATTTTTACGAGTCTGGTTTCTGGTAATTGTAGAATTTTACACCACTAATTCAGAGTTCGCCGGAGGACTAATAATTCTAGATGAAGTAGACCTACTGCTCGCGTTTGGGTGTTGTTCTTTGCAAATGATATATTGATTTGTAAATTGTAGCTGAATTTTTTCTATGAAGTCTGTGCAGTTTCCTGCCCAAATTTCTGATGCATACAGAACATATGGTACAAGAACAGAGTTAAACAATTTTCTGTTTCTCAGCTGCACGTTTTGGTCTTACCTAATATTGCTTTTATATTGTCTATTATAGTGTTCGTAGCATTTGCATAGTTTTTTGCATTTACGGTATACAAACCGGATTTACTTACCGTGATACCTAAGTAAGTATTGATTGGTGGTATTTATTTAATTTCTTTGACAATAGTAGCGATACGTCTGTTTGGAGGACCTACCTCTATGAAAGTGTATAACCTCTGTTTTGTTAGAGTTAACTCTTAGATCAAGTTTGTTGCTATAATTATCCAAGGCCGTTATTTTTTGCAGTCAACCAGTGAGCATCAAAAGATCACAAGATCGTCTGCGCATTGCAGAATTAAGATGTCAACCTGCGTATTTGTGAAGGCGTTAACATATATATTTTTTAAGAGCCTAATGATTTTTCCGAAGATATCTAAGCTATGTATTTTGTGCTAAAGTTTGTGATGTTTTACCATGTCAAAGGTTTTTCTTAAATCTACAAAAATGCAAAATGTACCTTCTTTATTTGTTATCATTCGCGATCTAACAATACCGTCAATAATGAATAGGTTATCAATGCAAGAACGGTTTTTCTTAAATCCTGACTGCGCTTCCGTCAAAATATATCATCCTCTAAACATATCTGCATTCTGTTATTTGATATGTATGTGAGCACTTTAGATAATGAATTTATAAGGGCGATACCTCTATAATTATTTTCATCTATTCTTTTACTTTTTTTATATAGAAGCGATAGATTAATATTTTTTAATTATTTCAGAAGATTTTTTGCATTGAGAAATGTAATTAACATATTTAAAACAAAGTCTTTCCAGGGTGCTGGCAGATATTTAAGCTGTTTGTATACAATGCCACCGCTGTCCGAGCTTTTTCCACATTTCAACTGACTTAGTGTATTATTTAGTTCTTCTGAACTGATGAAAGTATCAAGATACGAATGAAAAACATCAAAAATTTGCACGTCGAAAGAAATTTTTTGGCCGTAGAATTTGACGTTATAAGTTTCCATTGCTGAATGCTAATTGGATTTTGATTATACCTTTTTGATGGGTATAAAAATTTAATTACTGACCAAAATTCTTTTTTATATTTTCTAATTCGTTTTGAATTTCTTTTTTGTATTGTTTCTTTCGTGATTCAAGGTAGTTACGATATGCTTTTCTACTTTGTAAATATAGCTCTAAACATTGTTTTTCGTTAGTTTGTTTTCTGTATTGTCTAAGGCTTTTCCAGCATTCTGTTTTAGTTTAGCTAGTTTGCTATCATACCATGGTGTGTTTTTGTTTCTTGTGTATATTTTACAATTTGTATTTGTATGTTTTAGCAAACCTGTAAATTGTGAAACTGTTCAATATCTTGTAGTAACAGGATGTACATATTTTCGGTAGACTCTCTATCTCTTCCATTTATTGTTCATTCATTCATTCCATCTGTTTGTTGGAATCCCAGATAGTTCTTTTTGCAATTTTGGGTGTTGTCATTTATTTTGTAACTTTTGCTGGACTATCGCTGAAGGATCTTCCATTGACGAGGAATAGATTTTCAGATTCCATTGCTACTATTAGGTTTTTACCTTTTTTTCATTTAATTTGCCTTCTGAAGATATTCTTGTACTAGTATTCTCCGGCATCTGGTTTAAGTTGCCGACCCAAGCGTTGAAGTCTCCTCCTACGTATGAATACAGCATGGTTTGGGAATGTTTGTATTACAGATTGAAGTGATTTTTGAATTATTTCTAACAAGATGTTGAAATTATAGCAATGTAAAAAGATTACATTAACAATGTTGATTTTTTATTTCAAATATTATCCACTGATATTCTTTTTCTATGACTCTGTAGAGTATGCCTATTTTTATAAAGATAGAGATATCACCAATCGCTCTGACAGCTTTGTTTTCTTTGGCTTCATTTTGTTGAACACAGTTGTAGTTTTTTAAAAAGTTTGTATGGTTTTTTTTATTTCAAAGTAAGACCATATTTCTGGAAAGCATATTATATCATAATAAAGGATAATATTTTCATCTCGTGATTCTAGATTAAGAATATTTTGGAAACCTTTTTTATTCCAGAATATTATTTTGGTTTTTGTGTCTTGTGTGGTTCCAAGTTTTTTGAGACAGAATTCGCTCAAGTTGTTCTTTTAATATATTTATCTGTCGGTCCCTTTGTAGATTATTTACCTGTATCTAGTTTACTTTGAGATTGATTTTTGACGCTATCTTGTATCTTGTTTTCATTTACTGTTACACCTTTAGAAACTTTTGTCGTACCAGGTGTTTCCGGTTTACGTTATTGAATTGAATTTTCCACGCTCGGAGTGATACTTTCATCTATAGATGATTCAGAGAGTACGTCTATATCTCTTAGATCTAGTAATCAAACAGACATTCTTTTAAGGTCAAAACTAAATGAATTTTGTCAGCGAGGACTTGATAATGTATTTTCTTGTTATCCACTTCAGTCTTCACAACTGTATTCTGCGACATTTACTACCAAAGAATTATACTTCAAATAGGCTCTGTTGCCGTATTTTCTCGCCTTGTTTAATTGTTTCTTTAATAATTTTTTTTGAGTCAGTAGAGTTGGCGTAAAATTCTCTTCAATGACCAACCCAGTATTTTTTAGTGATTTCATGTTGTTAAAAATTTCTCTCTTTAACTTCTTTGGAGTTTAACTCTACAATAAATGCTCTTGGTATATTTTTTTTTAAATTCCTAATCTTCTTGTGCTCTCAATATTGTCTGCGCATGGCCATTTAATATTTAATTTGACTTGAATAACTTGTAAGATCTTCGTTCCTACCAAAAATTCTAATATTTTTCTCTCTTGCCTTCCTCTTAAGATATTGAATTCTTTCTTCTTTCTCTTCGAGTACTCTTTAAATTTTTTTACATATATTTTTCGTTTCTTCAGATATTTTAGTGAACATTTTAATAGAATTTTATAAATTTTCGATTTTAGTATTTATTATTAGAGACTGTGCTTGTAGAAGTTAGTTCTAATTTTATTTTCGATTACATTTTTATTTGTACATACATATATATATATATATATATATATATATATATATATATATATATATATATATATATATTTGTTTATTTTTAATTTATATTACAGTTGGAAACAGTGTACAAGATGTTAGTTGGATAGCGCGCGCAACTAAACTGACTTAAGCGACATCACACCTGTGCTACGCCGTATAGTTCACGTATACGGTGAGCGGTACCAACTTTTATGCCAGTAGAGAAAGAGAGAGAAAGAGATAGAAGGCGTGTCAAAGAACCTGTAACCGCATATCTCATATCTCCATTTTTTTTGTATTCAGTAAGTTGTACATCTTTTGTTTTGCACTGTGCAGAAATGTGCTTTATTTTTAATCTATTTTTTTTTTCAAAAAACCTGAATGTGGTTACATGTACGCTGAGTAACCACAATCTGTTGTGCCCTAAATTTTGTGCTTCCGATTCTTTTGTGTTCAATTTGTGCTTCACTGTGTAGCATTTAAAATTAATGTGATATTATTATATTTTGATTTTGTATTATTTCAATATTTCCTATCCACATAAATCCCTTTTTCTAATAAAAAGAAAATATTTAAATTTGAAAATTTTAAGCCTTTACTTTTTTGTCACTGAGAGATAACCTTATACTCTGTCCCACCTTACCAATTCAGTATTGTGGAGAATAGGGCAAAGTTTTGAACTCTCTGATTGGCTGAAATTGGAGCCAAGTTTAGGCAATGTAATTTCAGACTAGTATCAGTATACATCGAATGTGACATTTTGTGACGTTTTTATGTGAAATGTCAAGTATTATCTTTATCTGATTTGGAAAGCAGGTAGATAATACTTTATTTTCAAACCTTCTGACTAAAATTTACAAAGTTTGATGGCGTTAGGATACCTTCTTATTTTAATATAATGTAAGATGACAGCAGTCGAATACCGCTATTTTTTAATTTTGGCTGTTTAAAACTGGCGCTGAATTGGTACGGTGGAATAGAGTATAAACTTATGCTTTGTTGTTGTAATTCTTTTGTGAAGTGTGAAATATATTTTTTAATTATGCCTGGTTACATAATTGTTGCATCTCTGATTGTGATTTGAATTCATTAATTAATTAATAAGGGAATATATATTTCTTTTTTCCTAAGGATAGTACAGAGAAAAAAGTT
Organism: Harpalus rubripes; assembly: GCA_963082715.1. Lineage (NCBI taxonomy): Eukaryota > Metazoa > Arthropoda > Insecta > Coleoptera > Carabidae > Harpalus > Harpalus rubripes. The sequence continues at coordinate 22,487,696 of OY720455.1, forward strand.
AGGATTGCCAACATAATTGATAGAATTTTTAAACAAAGTTTGTCACCCGGGCACGCTTTTCGTCATTTCATAAATGAGCCGGCAGAGGCACTATAATAAGTAATATGGGCTATTTGAATTATAAAATTTATTATAAGAAATTTATAATCAAATAAAAACTGTTTGAGAATGTTAGTGGCGCGATTGATGCAAGCTCGTGCCCTATTTAAAACTGTTATTCCCATTAGTTATACACGTGGTAGGCGGTCCTAAGCGGTCTTCAGTAGTCAGTCAGAATAATTCATATTCCCGACATGACATTACACTATAACAAAAAGCCCCCCATATTTCCAAAGTATTTTAATTATATCATTTTAATTCCTATTACTATTCATTATTATGCATATAGTTTCCGTTTATTTTTATTAATTTCTCTTAATTCGACCGAGCTGGAATAGCATATTAAAACATGACAGTCTTAATAAACTCTTATAGAAATCAGAAATATATAATTTTATAAACAATTAGTTAAAATTCTATATGTATTCATTTACATAAAAACTCTTTCACGATATAAAAAAATTAATACATTTGTAAAATGTGGAAAATGACATATGGAATATTCAAATAAGAAAATAGAAGGCTCTCAGCTTACAGCTAGAATAAGAAATAGAAAATTTGTGAAGAAAAATGGTTCACATCATATTTAAATATACAAATAAATGTAAAACTAAGATATCAAAATTTACCATCAACTATGAAATATAGTTTCACAATTAAAATCAATATAATAATATAATATATAATTGATATAGTAGTCCCATATCCCAGTATAGCAATTCATTTCAAGGTTACATACGCAATGGCAAAGTGAAAGGGAAATTATATTGTACAGTCCCATGCATAAAGCATAGTACCTACCAATATCTTTCGTAAACACGAATTCGAACGAAGTGGAGCGGGTTATTCAACTTGCAGTGATGTGACAAGTAAATTTGTTTGATGCTAATAATAAAATAGGTATAAAAATAAGTTATTAAAATAATGTAATTACTTGCATATACATATAGGTATAAAGGTAGATACAATATAATACAAATTATATAAAGAAAAGATAGTATTACTAACTTCTATTAATTTTCAAGTACAGAATGTCCCAAAAGTCGCGATGCATAAAGGAAAAGTCTAGCAAATCAAGAGTATAAATGCATTACCTTTTATGTATGGCACCTTTAGGGACAATCTGTATTATAACGGTATAAAAACTAATATAAATATTAAAAGAAGCTTTCAGAACTCATAATATACAGATGTCCCGCAATAGGATGTATATATTCCTGACGTTATTTTAAGCCAAAAAATCCCAAAAATTATATGTGGTAGTTTAGTTACATGTCATTAACAAAATGACCTCCTCGATTAGCTAGGCACATTCTCGCCCTTAAGGTGACCGAATTAAATTAATTAATTTCAAAGCTTTCTTTTTTGTTTATGCTTAAATGTACCAATGTACATACGTAAATGGCTACCTTCAAATAAGAATAACTTTAGAATGTTAGGAAACATGTTTAATGGAACTTTTTGGCTTAAAATAACAACAGAAAAATATTCTTAAGCTATGTGTATTCTATTGTGGGACACTCTGTATAAATAAACCAATATTTGGGTAATAGTTGTGTTAAAATTTATTATAAAAACTACGTTATGACGCAAATTGTTGCCTTCATTAGGAAAAACAATATTATTGTTTTATTTACCAAATGAAGGCAGAACTTCGCTGTCGAAACGTCGTTTTTATAATAAATGGTAACAGAACTATTACCAAATATTGTTTTATTTATTTATTCAGTCATATAACTTAATGTAAGCAATCAAATGCGGTATTAAACATATTTCATTCGATATGTTTTCTATAGGATTAATTTTCATGTCATCATGTTCTTCCGAGCTGCCATCTGTACGTTTTACATATGATACGTAATAGCCCAAATTTCCAGTTTCTGATGCAATATATTTAATAATAAATTTCAACAGATATTTTCCTTCTTCAATATTTATAGTAGGTGGAAAATCTTTAAGACAGAAATTTAAATAATTCTTAACCCCCATGCTACACAAAAAAATTCTGCCGGATGTGAAACTTAAACTTGTTGGTTTTTGATTGTCTTGCTTATATATACTGAAACATTAAAGATACAAGAAAAAAATAAATGTAAGAGTTGTCGAGTACCAACTGATCTAAATTAACATGAACATTTTTTTCCCATGGCCTACAATTTGAATTTTTATATGGAGACCTCTTGTATATTTTTGCGGAATAAGGTAGGCGGGGTTTGCCTTTATATGTCTAATAAAGCAAATAATAAAATGATAACATTCGGCTGAGATATTCTGTATTTCATTAGCAGCCTGACGGTTATTATTATTTAATCTGTGAAAATAGCAAAGCATATCAACTTTTTCACTATTTGTGTAACTGATGTTCATTTTTCTAAATTAAAAACCGCAAAACATTTCTCACTAACAAACACTGCTATCAGATATATGAGAGATGTGTACATGTATAAAAAAAATATCACAGCCGACTGGTATCATTTTATTATTAGCTTTATTAAACATAATTTAATAGTATATTCTACAAGTATTGGAATGGACTATATTCCACACGAGCAAAATGTTTATGGTCCGAGCCGAAGGCGAAATCTACGGTTTGTGAGTGGAATGTGCCATGCCAATGTTCCAAACTTGTTGTTACACTATATGTATTTTCTCCAACCAGATTTTAGAAATTATACAAAAAAAATGTTGCTTATTTAGCGAATAATTATTTTACTGGAAACCTACAATTTAACAAACATAATATTAACTGATACATGTCCATAAATTGCTTATAACACAATTCATATCATTCTTTTGATTTATTTGATAAGAACTGGCATGCATTCCTTATCTTCATTATCACTAGACATTTTTCTCTACAAAATGTTAGTAGTTAATTTTCTAAGTAATGTATTATTATTTAGCTAACTGCTTTGAAGTTTTAAGTTAACAGAAAACTCTAAAATGTTCAAAACTTCAAAAAGTTAAACGCGACTTCAGGAAAAGTAAAAATAAAACAGAGACGTAAGCATATCAACCGAATCAAGGTGTTTGATATACGGCGCTAATATGCGACTAAAACAGTTTCTGATTTGTCGAAAGCCGTTCGGAATTATTCCAAACGGCGTGTGGAATTATTCCGCACGGTTTGTTGGAATGTTACTGATTACAACACAATTTGTGGAATGTGTAGTTTTCAAAATAGGGATGCAGAAAGGTAAATCCATACTTGTTACACATCATTGTAAAGAGATATTGATTTAGAACCTTATTCCGCGAAAATATATAATGTGTTTCATTAAAAAAATCAAATTAAATATTTTTCCGGAAAATTGGTAGACCATGGAAAAAAATATTTATGCTAAATTAGGTATATATCACATTGTATTAAAGAACTCTTATATTAAACTTTTTCTTGTATCTTTAATATTTCGGCAGATATAAGATGGACAAGGAAACACCAACCACCTGTATATAAGATGGTTCATTGGTCTGTTATAACTCGATTATTTTAAATATGGAGAAAAATGTCAGGAAAAGAATTATTCTGACTAACTACTGAGGACCGCTTAGGACCGCCTACCACCTAACTAATGGGAATAACAGTTTCAAATAGGGCACGAGCTTGCATCAATCGTGCCATTGACATTCTCAAACAGTTTTTATTTGATTGTAAATTTTTTGTAATAATCTATATAATTCAAATAGCCCATATTACTTATTATAGTGCCTCTGCCGGCTCATTTATGAAATGACGAAAAGCGTGCCCGGGTGACAAACTTTGTTTAAAAATTCTATCAATTATGTTGGCAATCCTAACTTTTTTTCTCTGTACTATCCTTAGGAAAAAAGAAATATATATTCCCTTATTAATTAATTAATGAATTCAAATCACAATCAGGGATGCAACAATTATTGTAACCAGACATAATTAAAAAATATATTTCACACTTCACAAAAGAATTACAACAACAAAGCATAAGTTTATACTCTATTCCACCGTACCAATTCAGCGCCAGTTTTAAACAGCCAAAATTAAAAAATAGCGGTATTCGACTGCTGTCATCTTACATTATATTAAAATAAGAAGGTAACATTAATTTTAAATGCTGCACAGTGAATCACAAATTGAACACAAATGAGTCGCAAGCAGAAAATTTAGGGCACAACACGATGTGGTTACTCAGCGCACCTGTAACCACATTCAGCTTTTTTAAATAAAATTTTTAATAATAATATCACATTAATTTTAAATACTGCACAGTGAAGCACAAATTGAACACAAATGAGTCGCAAGCAGAAAATTTAGGGCACAACACGATGTGGTTACTCAGCGTACCTGTAACCACATACAGCTTTTTTTAAAATAAAATGTTTAAAAATAATATCACATTAATTTTAAATGCTACACAGTGAAGCACAAATTAAACACAAATATATCGCAAGCAGAAAATTTAGGGCACAACATAATGTGGTTACTTAGCGAAACTGTAACCACATTCAGATTTTTTTAAATAAAATATTTAAAAATAATATCACATTCATTTTAAATGCTGCACAGTGAAGCACAAATTGAACACAAATGAATTGTAAGCACAAAATTTAGGGCACAACATATTGTGGTTACTCAGCGTACAGGTAACTACATTCAGGTTTTTTTAAAAAAATTGTTTAAAAATAAAGCACATTTCTTTTTATATACTGCACGGTGCAACACAAAAGAGGTACAACTTACTGAATACAAATAAAATGGGGATATCAGATATGCGGTTACAGGTTCTGCGACACATAGAAGGCTTATAATTTCTCGGCAGATTCATTGTATACACGCGCTGAACCTGTCATATTTAATTTATTTTTGAGTTAAATCAAGTTGTGTTTTGTAAAAAATGAGTAAAAAATATTTTGTTCTAATTGTTGAAGTAAGTATAAAAATAACGTGGAAAAATAACAATATTTAACACATTTACAAACCCCAAAACTTTGATACTTTGACGGTGTTAGGACCTCATCTGACTATAGTAGCAAGCATTACTGCATCTCGCACATCACGCAGCTGTCAATTCCGTCTTCTTGCTTTGACAATTTTTTCACAGACACGTGTATTCATTCGCTATTGCTTGAAGTGTTCGCACGCATTTGATTCGCATTCTATTTCTCCGCTAGCACAATAATTTTCAGTTATTGCTGCACGTACATTTATTTCATTTTATCTTTACGCATCTAAAGTGTATAACTAGTGCATTTTTATTTATATTTTCGTTACGCGTGTGTATTATTTTTTCTAGAGACGGAAATATAATATAAGGAATATGAAGATAAGGGAATTGGTTCGAGTGATAGGATTTTCTAGAAAGATACATGCAAGAGAGACGATTACATTGGTAGGGACATGTCATAAAGAGAGATGAAGAATATATTGGAAGAAAAATGAATATCTTAGTAGTAGAGGGTAGATGAAACAGATGAAGACGAAAGAGAAGATGGAAGGACTGTATTGCGGACGACTTGAGAGAAAAGTAATTGAATAAAGACGACACACAAAATAGAAATGAGTGGAAGAAAATCATGAATAGCTACCCCTAACGAATGAAAGGAGCTAAAGAAGTTCGTGTTATGATTTTAATCAAAATATAGAATAATTTACAATGAACTATCGCACAGCACTAACAACATCTTAATCACAACTTGAAAAGCTGTGGCGTATTGTTCACGATGCGAAGCTAGCAATCACAAGAGCTGATTCTAGCGTGGAGTAAAGTTAGCTGCTGCAGATGACAGCTCTCATCATTCTGTATAAATAAGATACCTAAAAAGTGTTATTCTGTATTTCTGCTCTTTTAATTTGTAGTCTTATAAAAACTACAGTATGTGACACGATTTATAAACTGTAATTTTATTCATAATAACTATACTGTATTTCAGATAAGTATAGATTGGTGGCGTTGCTGCGCCAGCCTGGTTTACACACATAAAAGTTATGAATTAGTTTTGTTTCGTGTATGACATATTTGACAGCTCGAAACGTCAAAATTTAATAATTTTTTAATTATTTAGTAAATAAATAATTACTTTAAGTTGTTAAATAGATCATAAAATCAAAATGGAATAAATAATATGCCTACTATACATATTGCTATTGTAAACTTGGTTTGCGTTTAGACCAATCAGAAAGCTGGAATCGTAAGCCCTATCTTACTCCTAAGTCTATTCTTATGTGAAATACAGTATACATGCACTTTGTTGTGAATATAGTTATAAGACAGATGTTGGCAATCTCACTAGTAACAAACAACTAGATACGACATGTAACCAGTCTTGATGTTTTATAAAACAGTATTTATATTAAACTTGTGCTTTTAATAATAAATACCAAATGTAGCATTCCGTAATACACTTTAAATTTTAAATATTGTAATATTTAATATACAAAAGTCAAGTTTTTTAGTTGAAAATATCTACATTGTAGACGCAATCGATAGCCACAAAGTATTTTAAAAATAAAATCAATATTTTTACACATTATTTTATTTCAAAACTCATTACTCGTTTCAAACAATGAACTTTAAATACTTTGGGGACACTTTTCAGAGTCAGTTGGTATTTTAAGAGTGGTATATACCAATCTACTATCTGCTCTTCATTTTGTTTGTTTCTGCCAGTAATTTATTTCTCTTGTTGAGTAAAGCAATAACCTGCCGCAGATAAAGCTTAACACACAAAATAGGAACCAGAAGTCACATTTCTCTCTTTCGATTTACGATCAGTTTCTCCAAGCCGCATTGCAATAAAGTTATCCCTCTACTCTAAGTAACAGAGGTGTAAGGATCATACCAAAAATCGCAAATTTATAGTTTATTAAGTAAACATACATGTAACGGGCAACGGCCGCCGCCTCCGCCGCGCTAAGCGAGTGTAAGTTTAACGATGACGTAATCGCCACTGGCGGTGGCGTGATCTTTTGTATTCGATGTGACTATCGCTTAGAATGTTGGAGAAGGTTCTAAAACAACGATGCCGTAGTATACAAAGTCCGTCAGGGACGACAGGCGGGCATTCTGTATTCTGATATAGACACGCGTCGTGAAATGAATAGTTGGTGATATAAATAAATAGTCTACAGTTATTAGACGAGTGGTGAACGTAAATAATATAGTTATATAAATAAATAAGTGAAATAAATATTGTTTAAATCACACAGATCATTTTCAAGAGAAGTCCTGAAAAAAACTTCTTCCAAGACTTCCCTTGAAGATGATCTGTTCGGTAGACATAATTTTCCCTGAGGTAGACAAATTGGCTGCCGAAACATCAGAGTTATATTAAAATAAGTTTCAACAAATTTTCAATTTTTCCCCGCTTTTACCTTCATTCATTTATCCAGTGAAGGAAATTCTAAACATATTGTAACGCGACCGTGTGAAACCACCGGCGTACAATTTATCGTGATCGTCAATAATACCCTACGTTGTGTTTATGTAAATAGTGCCCAGAATTCTTTGATTTGAAGTCGTGGTAGTGTGAGGAATAAAACAAATAAAAAACATAGAGTCAACAATAAACAACGTTTATTCATCAAGTAACATTAATAAAACTATGCATTACAAGTATACTGTTTGTTACTTATGGTCGGGGACGTCGTGGGTGTGCCTTGGTTAGGACCGTGGCTGGCAGCGGGCTCGGACGGGACCGGCAGCGGGCTCGGACGGGGCCAGCACCGGGTCGCAGCGCAGGCAGCGTCGCGGTACCGCCGGAGAGCGGGACAGCGGCCTCGGTACGTGGGCCGTGGTCAGCCGTGGTTAGCCGTGGTTACGGCCGTGGACGATGTCCCCCAGATGTAGGAAGACGCATATAGCGTCACAGACACACGAGATGTCCAATACACATATAATACTTGGTATGGTGTTATATTTATTACATGGATATTTAATATCGATATACGACGTAGTTGGAAAATCGCAACTGGACCACGGTGTGGAGCGTGCGCTTCCCTGTTATCGACGTCGTAATCGTACGGGGAGTGAGTGACGAGGTTGGAAAATTGCAACTGGACCACGATAGTGGAGCGTGCACTTCCCTGTTATCCTGACACCACTGACCGTTTATTTATATTATATTAAACGGAATACAACATTGTTGGAAAATCGCAACTGGACCACTGTGTGGAGCGTGCGCTTCCCTGTTATCAACGTTGCAACCGTACGGAGAGTGAGTGCCGTTGTTGGAAAATTGCAACTGGACCACGATAGTGGAGCGTGCACTTCCCTGTTATCCTGACACCACTAACCGTGCAATGCATTCAATAATATCCCAGGGCTGCAGGTGAGAGCGTAGCCGACACCTTACAGCAATACCAACATATAACACCAATACCAAAGCCTCAAAAATTACCAATGATCATTAATGCCGATCAAGCTACCATAGAGGCTGATCCTGGTCGAAACCAAGATGCCTTTCCGAGTGCCGTGCACCCAGTTTTAAACACATAGGCGCCACCCCTAAAGATTGGGTGTGGAAAGGATGGAAGATTAGATGTCCATACGTGAAACTGTAACAGACAGAAATTTCTGAGAAAATCATCTTAATGATATGCGCCTCATTCGTTGATGTCCCGATGTAGTGGGGAAGTTTCTGCATATGCAGATTGTATGTTGAACGGAGACAGCTTATAATTGTTGACCCCGATTCGTTCGAACTCATCTCATGTAGCCACCCTTGGTTCCCTGTGCCTGTTTGTGGAGAGAATTCTCGCCTGTTGATTTGCTAATTAGTTGCATTCAAAAAAATCACATATGCCCTATATATTAGACAAAGACACCAAGATCTGTATTCTGCGTGAACGACAAAGATGCTACGAGGTAGTGGTGATTTCACCCCCTACTTAAACAAAGATACCTTTAAATCTCGGACTGGTGAGTGGGACAGAGATGGCCTGCGAGAGTGCTGTTTTCAACCCCCACTTCATAATGTTCATTTAATTCTTGGTTTACCTAAAGTGAAAATATTTACACAAAATAAAAATGTTTAAATAAATATGAAATGTTTATCGACATCAATTAGGAGCCTATTACATATTTCGTTGATTATTTTGTTTGTTGTTCATGTTTTACCTAGTAATTCATAGGTTCATAGGTGTCCATTTTCCCCTGTCAGGGCCGGCTTCGAAATAAACTTGTGGAATTTATTTAGTATCACACTGTTATATTGTTTCTCATGCTACTACAATGGTAAATTAATTAGTTAATGTTAGTTAGTCATATTAGTTGGTTATTAATTGTCAAACATTCTAAATATTATTGTAAATTCTTATATTCATTCGAACTGTAGATATTCTCACGCCACAAGCTCATGCCTGACCTGTCTTAAGTTTCACAACCCTCAGACCTATGGAAATTTATTACCCTCTTGAGTTGGCCGGCAAATATTCTTGGCACCATTCTAATAGGTAACACGTGCACTATATTTTTGTCTCCATGTAGAAAACTGATACTAAAGATTTGAAATAATACCTAAATAAATATGTCATCGTCATTAAAGAAATCTGCGTATACAGCAGCTAGGCCCACCCAGCTATAGTACTATGCCGTGTTGATATGTTTATTTGTTTGTTTATTTATTTGTTTATTAATTTATTTATTTATTTATACAAACCGTATGTCGTCGCGTTTCAATATTTATTTTAATAATTAATAATTCTCTGATTTTGACACTTTACCCATATAAATAAACGTTACAATATTTTTCTCATTCCCGATATCGTATGTAGGCTATTAGGATGTTGTTTGTATGGATGTCTGTTCATTTTACTGTCAAGGTATCGGTTGCTATTAACGACGGGACGTAAGATGTAAGTATAGACTGTACGATGTTTGTTGAGCTAGAATTCCCAGAAAGGGGAAAGCCGATTACGTTCTATTATCGGTAAGCAACGGTCTGCCACTGCTTGATATCAGGCAGCGGCGTTTCTTGAAACGTACATTTTTTGTTAAAATATTTTCAATCTAAACCAATTACAAACCAGGCAAAATAACAACAACAAAACCCTCTAAACAATCCCCTAAATAATAAAACCCCCTAAAGTGCCCTCTGGAGTCAGAAAAAACCCAAATCTAAGTGGAAAACGTCCAATTTCGGAAGACTGACGCCGTCAATGTCTTTCCAACTCTAGATGCAGTAAATTCCGAGAAAGCGGCGTTTTAGAAATTTTGGCTCAACAAATATCGTACGGGCTATAACTTCGAGAGTATTCGTAAGCACTCAGAAGTGGGCCAAATTTTGCAGTTTATTGATTATTATAGAATATAATAGAATATCTTTATTGATCATAAATAAGATCAAACAGCAAGAGTTCAGTTTTCACAGTTCTTCCATTCTGCTACTACAAAGTAATACAAAATTATAATAATGTTAATAATAACTACAATATTGACAGCACAGTATTAATAATATAGCATAGGTATTTAAATACATAGTAAAATTAAACAGAAATAATATTTTAAATAATATTAATTATAAATACATATATTATGTTTGAAAATTATTATTTTTACAATCATCAAAATACTCTTAAAGTAAATAGTATTCTTTAAGAACTAATATTTGTTTTATTGTAGCAAGTGCCCGCCTTATTGGGAAAATTTTTATATATTCGGGTATACAATTGTAAACTTTAATAATAAGCACCATTTTCATATGAGGCCGTTTTGTCATTTGGTATTTGTATAAGTTTATTATTCTGTCTAGTTGAATATTTGGAGCATATAAAAGTAAAAGAATTTAAGTTATAAAAACATATTTTAAAAGTTCAAATAAGTATAAAGATGGAACTGTTAATAAGTTTAATTCTTTAAATTTACCTTGACATGAATCTTTTGGTTCTAATTTATGTATAGTTCTAAGTGCACGTTTTTGAACAATGAAAATTTCATTTAATCTTGAAAATGCTCCCCATATAATAATTCTACAATTAATTAATGAGTACATGTAGCTACAATAAATTATTAATAAGGTAGTGACATCTAATTTATCTGCAAGAATTCCTATGCAGTAACAAGCTTTATTTAATTTAGGTAGTAAGTTATCTATGTGACTGATGCCCTTTAAAGTATGATCAAGATGTATCCCTAGACATTTTAAATTAGAACAAATATTGACTTATCTACCTATCAAGTCAACATCTACTTTATTTGCAGCGTTTAAGTAGAATTGTATGACACTTGTTTTTCTAAGATTTACAGCACACCATCGCTCTATATTTGGGAAGGTCTTATCAATTATGTTCCGCACATTTAAGGACTCTGTTTTAGGGCAACTTATTAGAAAATATGCATCAGCATATATTATGGTTTCTCGAGTTTGTACACAGTGCGGCATGTCATTAATATAAATTAAGAATAATAGTGGCCCTAGAACAGACCCTTGTGGCACTCCAGATCGTATATTTCCCCATTTGGAGTAATTTTGTTTGTAAACATTGTTACATGCAGTTGCCATTTTGACCGCCTGCTGTCTATCACTCAGGTAGGATTGAAGAAGAGTAAGAGGAACTCCACGAATACCGCAGTGCTCGAGTTTTTGTAGTAAAACGTTATGGTTGACATTGTCAAAGGCTTTAGACAGATCACTTGATATGCTGTAAACACAATTACTGTTATTATCAAGTTTACTGAGAATCCGTTCCACAAGAGTATTAATTGGAGTAATAGTGGATTTATTTTTAACAAAACCGTGTTGACACTTTGTTATTATATTGTTTTTAGTTAGATGTTTAGTAAGTCTGTTATATATTAGATTTTCAAAGATTTTAGAAAAAACACACAACAAAGATATAGGCCTGTAGTTCTGCACAAGACCACGATCACCATATTTGAATACCGGGGTAACTATTGAGTTTTTAAAGAATGTTGGAAATGCTCCTGTCGCAAATGAATTGTTGAAGATAGAACTGAGGGGTTCAGAGATATTAAACGCACACTTTTTTACAAGTAAGGATGGCTCGTTGTCTATACCCGTAGAAAGACTATTTTTTAAACTTCTTATTACATTTTGAACTTCAATTTTCGTAGTGGGATAGAAAAATATTGAGGATGAGCAAGATGGAGTTGCAAAGATGTATTGATGATGTTGGGGTGCGACTCCAGGCACCCAAATATTTTAATATCGATCAGGGAAGGACTTTTAGATAATAATACTCGGTGTCGTTTCTATTCGATTTATTAACTATAATTTTTAATACAAAACATTAATTAAACAAATATTCGAATGCGAATTCTCGCAGAAGTCGGAGCTCTGGCAGCTTCTCGTAGGCTGCTCGGATCAGCTTCAACCGTGGGTCTGCTGGATGAACCCGGCTTCGGTCAACGCTGTGGTACTGATTCTTCAGCAGTGCCAATCTTCGAAGGATGAATGTCTTCGGTCCTAACTGTGGAGCTGTCAGTCTAGAAGAGGAGGTCCGACTGGAATCAGCTCGTGGGAAAAGCTGAGGCTGTAGCCGTGGGTCCGCAGGATGTAGCCGGCTTCTGTCGACGGCACGGGGACAGGACCTCGAAGGAGAAATCCGCTTCAGGTCGCAAGACTTCTGAACTGGTGGCTGCTTCTGCTGAGGAAGTGCCCTCAGAGGCAGCCGCTGTGCAGTCGGGAAAGATCTTGGTTGCTCGCTAATCGCTGAAGGCCGGCCTCCGGTCGATGGAAAGGTGCGCACCTTTGAGGTAGATCGAGACCGTGAAGACCGGTCCGGAGAAACTGGCGGTCGTGTCGGTCCTGCTCTGGTCTTATTGGCAGGCCTAACCGTGAAGTTCTTCCGATGCCAGTGTCGGATCTGGCCCGTCCTTTGTCCTCTTGGGTTAGTCGTGGTGAAGGCCGATGGACCAAGAAATGGTCCGCTTGAAAAAAAGTCTAGTTCCGTAAACTTGTGGACAGGTGGGAAAACGAGAGTGACCGTCAGCTTATCCTGCTGTTACAGTCGGGTTGATCGTTCGTCCCTCAGTTAAGAACCGTGGGAGTCATCAATCGGAGCGAAAACCGAGTGAAGATGCCGCGTACCGCATACTCTCTTATCTAAATCCACAGTAGAAAGTCGACTGACGAAGTAACTTGATACACTCAACGCCATCTAGCGGGAACGCTGCGCGCTGGTCAGGCGATCGATAATCGTGACGTGTTATTTCGCTCATCGCAACGCGGAGCTATCTGCTGCCTAGCTGCACTACTTCCTTGCAACCGATCGATAATATGACGCTTACGCGGTCAAGACTAGTTCCCGCGCCAATTGAGCAACAATTACATATTTTCGTGCTCTTTGTGACGGCGCGACGCAACAATGATATGGACTGTCATTACCCATTGAAAGAAAGTAAGCATTAAAGTTGTTTGTCCTCAAAAGTTGAAGAATTGGGTGAAGTATTGGTTTCTTTTCTTACTATATCCCAAATTGTTTATATTTTGTTGTTTGACGAGTTTATTGTATTAGTAATTTGTTTTCTTTTGGCTTCCTTAATAACTCTGGTTAATATTTTACAATAATTTTTGTAGTGAGAGAACAATTCATGTGAATAATTATTTTTCAAACGTTGATTAAGTTTCCTTTTTGTTCTGCAGGATTTAATAATACCCTTAGTTCTCCAACTTGGGTTTTTTTTGACTTTCTTTAAAGAAAAACTTTGTTGAAATATCTATTAAATGTAGCATAAAATTCGTGTACTAGTTCATTTGTATCCATATTCTCATTCATAGTATCCCAAGTTTCATTTGAAAGTAGATTGTTAAGTTCAGTAATATTTCTTTCTGAAAATTGTCTCTTGTAAACATATGTGGTGTGTTTGTTGTTAATGAATAGGTTTAAATACTGAGAAATTATTGCACGATGGTCTGAGAATCCGGGGTTTACAACTTCGTGAAGACTATCTATATTGTTCGACGTAATAATATTGTCGATTCCAGTTGCTGAATTTTGAGTAATTCTAGTTGGTTCATTTATGTTAAGAATCAGATTAAATGAATTTAGAAGAGCTGTTAACTGAGTTTTCCTATTGCAATTATTAAGAATATTAATGTTTTAATCTGCAAAAATAATAATATGATTTCCATTGTTTAGAAAAATTGTATAGTCTGAATCAGGAGTTCTATAAAGAGCTATTATATATATATATATATATATATATATATATATATATATATATATATATATATATATATATATATATATATATATATATATAGACTTTCCTCCACAATTGAGTTGTATTATGGAGAATTCAAAATATTTTTCTATTATCAAGTCATTGTATTCTGTTATGTTTTTTGCAGCCATGTTATTCTGAATTAATATACACGTGCCCCCATGTTCAATTTTAGATCTACAGAAAACGGAAATTACTATATAATTTGGTATAGTGTCAAATGAAATCTCATCTTCGCTGAACCAGTGTTCAGTTAGACATATAACATGGGGTGGATCATTTAATTGCTGTATAATGATTTCAAGTTCTAATAATTTATTTCGCATGCTTTGGATGTTTTGGTAATAGACATTTAGATTATTATTTCTTTGCACTGTTTTTTCGAAAAAGATAACGACTTGGTTGTTTATCAGGAAGGGATAATGTGGAATTGCTTCTATTTAGGGTGAGACTGTGAACATCAGCTTGTACCCTTAATTTCTGTTTAGGTTTTTCTATGGATTCTAAAACTGTTATATTATTATCATTTGATACATATGTATATCATAACCTCTTCCGCTTTGTTTTGTTGTATGACGGTTGTTCAGTGCTGTGTTATTTAGTGTTCGTCAATCGTAAATACCGTAGAAAATTATCGACAACGTAATAATAGTGCACTCGACAACGACCTAATAGTTAACCTTGCAAATGTAATTTTCCAAGGATCCAACTTGATATCAAGGATCACTATTGAAAGATAAATTTCAAACGCGTTCAGAATTGAATGACAAATACCATTTTGACTGCGACTATTTTGCGTTATTCGCAATTCATGCCATTAATAAGATGTTGCTTTACATTATTTATATAAGCTATTTGTAATGCCACCCAAAGAGCAAAGCGAACATTAATTGGCCATTACTCGTGACAACAAGGAGACAAAAATTCAAGAATACAAAAGAAAACAGAATACGAAGAACATAAATCGCAGAGACTTGAACATGCAAGATCTACGATTAGCTGTTTCAAAAATTGTCGACTATCAGTTACACCCACAAATAATCATTAGAAACATGTAAACTATTTGTTAGCAATAAAATCCGTCCAGTGTCTATGCTAGCTAACGAACATAGAACTAATATAGAAATGACAAACAGACGAGTAGCGCCAACAAGAAATGGGACCAGTTACTTCCACCACTACAACCCCAACTCTGTTCTAACCGAGCCCGATATACAGTGAAATGTAATGTTGCGATCATTTCTTTTTTGATAAGTTAAGGTGCTTCGGGGTACCAGGGCCATGTTTACTTTAGTTAACTCATATTTCGGCGGCCTTAAAGCTGTAAAAAAAACTAGAAAGAAGGCTATATGTGGTTCTAGTTTTTTTTGGTCGCGTTACTACTTTTCACTAAAAAAAATTTTAAAAAAACATATTTTTTTCAAAGGTCGAGGGCGCAGTTACAAAATGGAGTAACTGGACCACACCTCCCTATATTTCCGACGTTACGCTGTTTAATCGATTGAAGCATCTGGGCCTCTTCATAATTATTTACAAATCTTTCAGCAATATTTACAATTTTGCTCTCTCAAATTAAAAGGGGCTATGAGTGACGTTGTATGAGGTGAGATCTAAAAGCCCGGGTGATGGATAAATGAAAAAAACATTACATATTGTAAAAATTATAGGTTTATTAACAAAATGAGTATTTATTCTTTACAAAAAGTGTATAACTTAGTATTTTAAGTGCACGAAAGTGAAATAAGTACAAAACAATCAATATAAGTTAGTCAAGTCTGATAAATCGGTCGAGAAGCTAATCATATTCTGGTACCGACCTGCAGTGTGCTTTGTGGTTTCAGACAGCTTTCACGTTCTTGTCGGCATTATAGAATGTCACTTCTTCTGCTGTTGCAAAATCATTCTTTGGTAAATTCGTTTTAAAAATTTCACGAAATACCCCCCTGTTTCCTTTTCGGTTATCTCAGCAGCATAAAGCCGGAATGAATTTGCAGTCTTGGTATATACTTTCACGATACAATAATTTCCAGCATTAAGATTTGTATTGTCAATTATTGTGTCAGAAAAATCAGACATGTCAAAATTCTTGTCTGACCCTGCATAGACAACTGATTCTTTATCACTTGTTTCGTCATCTTCTTGGGTTTGTGGTTTATTTATCTTTTGACTCTTGGTGACAGGTCCAGGGTTTTGTTTTTTGGGTTTTCCCTTGGACTTAGTACTTTGGATTTTCTCCTCCTCATTTTTTTTCAAATACTCTTCACTATTCAAAGCTTTAGCGTTTTTCTTGATTTTTGAAAAAATTGAATGTGGTGGCAGAAATCTCTTGGTGTGATCTTGGTTGATCTGCCTGCCCAAGATTTTATGTGGCGGCTCCATGTGAGCAAGTGTTTCACTTAGTTTTATCGGCACGATGGTATTTGAAACTGGAAGAAAATTGTTTCAATATATTAAGGGAGTCCAGGTTTTTGTTTGTCTTGTACATTTTGCTGCCCATTAGAAATTCATAGCAATGTGTCAATAGGCTGTGGGCGATCATGTGTATCAGGGACTCGTTGCTCTCTTCCGGAAATGGATGTAGCTGATGCTTCAGAAGTTGATGGCACGGGGTATTCTTTGGACTGTCCTTGACGATATCGTACCAAATCAATAGCCTTGAAAACTGAAACAGGAATGGCGTTTCTGCTTGGCCCTTGTACATCTATATCATAGATGCCGGTGCTTTTGAATTCATTGATCAAGTTGTCTGGAGGCATACCATTAACTACTTCAATTAGAAGAGTCGCAAACTTTCCTCTTCGGATTTTTTCCTAGCATTGCTACGCTGCTATTCACACAACTTTTTATCCCATTGGCTTTAAGACCACGAAAAACTGCCATATCTAATGGCTGTAGTAGATGTGTAGTATGAGGTGGCAACTCCATTATGGTTACTTGGTTTTGCATAAATTATTTTATTAGTTTTGTAGATACATGCGTATCATGACCATCATATACCAAAATCGCAGGCCTTTCTGATCCAATATTAGGTAGAAAGACATTTCGGAACCAGTTATTAAACAGGGTAGTTTCCATCCATTCCCATTCTGTTACAGTTGTAGTAGTTTGAGTGGCTGGTTCATTATTTAACCAGCTTTCCATTACATACGTCCCTTTGAAGACACAGACCATTGGAATCATTCTGCTATCTGCTGCCCCACAGAGCAGACCTGTAGTGTTTTTGCGGCCAGGAGAAGTCGTTTTACGAATGCGTCGGGCCCCCATCTGCCCAACTATTTTTGTTTTAAATAGCTCATGTCAAAAATAAGTCTCATATATATTTGCCCTGGCTTGCCTTTCAGATCAAGTTCTTCAGTCAATTTGTCAAAGTAATCATAAATCACCCATAGGTTCATTTGGTCATGTCTCACATGCTCCACACTTTGTGGTTTTTTTATGGTCAAATCGTGTCGTCGCCTGAAACTTGTGAACCAATCTGACCCCGGTCTTGAAACGAGTAGTGAGGTTGTTTTGCTTTATGTAAAGTTCTACTAGGTCCAGAAACTCTTCTCGACACAGGCCAAATCCATTTTTTCCATGATTTTTATGCAGGGAGCAATATCTTCCTCCAATTCTGGGGGTAAATAAGACACGACTCCTCCTCCACCTTTTCATGTCCTGGGCCAGAGCAATGACATTTCCCTTTACTTCCCAAAACATAATGCCGTAGAGTTGAACGTGGTATGTTGTAGTGTGCAGCTGCTCCTCTTACAGTCTTATTCCCATATTTTATATCATCCGCAGCTTGTTTCATGTTTTCAGCCGAGTATTTTGTTCCTGTGCCTTTCTCTATCTTCCTTACATATGTTCGCACCATGGCCTACTACAAAGAAATGAACACAAATGTTATTGGATTAAATGGGACTAGCTGGGGCAACTGGACCGAGGGCGGGCAGAGCTAACCCAAACACGAGGACCAGTCGCCCAATTTAAAAAAAAATTGGGGTAACTGGACCACTTCACCTGTTACCACTCAGAATGATAGAGAGAATTCTAAACCATAGCACACTTTAGTTAGGTCTCATGCAGCATCTAAAAATGAAAATAGTTACAAAAATACTCACTTGGTGGACATCAGCGCTGTTTTTGGAGAAGTTGTATGCAAGTTTTAAACACAAATAATCGCAACTCTCTAAGATTGCTATCACGCGACTGATCTTTACAGAAGTAGTTGTTTTGTCAACACTAGGTCTCCCTGTAATGGTACCAACCTTTACATTCAAAATATTCCTAGCAAGTAGGGTCCAGTTACCCCTGGACCCATTTACCCCGACACACCTTACATTGCAATCTTTAAGGTTTCCATTAATTAATGAAATTTAGTTTAAATTATTTATTATTTCTTACACTTGGAATGTTAAATAACGCTATGATTTTAACGTAAACAATAACAATCTTCTGGCAAACAACAAGAGAGGGCGACTAGGATTAAGCCCGAGAGCCTTTGGCCCAAGGGATGGGCGTCGTCCGATGGGCATTATCATCATCGTAACGCCCTTGGTACATAAAATGTTTTGACTATATTGTTTAAGAGATATAGCTTAATAAAGTGCGAATTTTTCACTAATATATGTATGGAAGAGGTTGATCTGTGATCTGGATGGTTAAATGTAATATACTTGGCCTCTAACTTAGAAAATTTTATCATCAATCTGATTTTTCTGAAACAACTATTACCATTTGCACTTAAATTTGTTAACTAAGCATTCAAAATAAGCTGTCACGCTATCTCTCTTATAATTACAACGTCTAATCTGTGACGGATACAATATGGCCTGCTGCAATACTTTGGAGCTGCTACAAACTGCTGCGGTTGAGGAAAAAGACCACAGGGGTCACTTCTTTGCCTTTTAATATTCGAAATAGTTTTGACCTCTCTGATTGGCTGAAATTGGAGACAAGAGACAAGTTTACCCAATGTAATTTCGGCTACTTCAAGTTTGCGCTGTTGCCAGCTCCATTTACTGAATGGCTTAATGGAACAGAGTATATTATTTAAATCCCAGAGCCTACGCTTTACACAAACAAAACGCAGATATTCAAATGTATGTAGTTGACAGATAAATGTCACTATCAAAGGACTAATCATTTCAAAATAATACTAATAACGTTTTAAAAAGAAAAAAGTAAATAGTACAATAGAAAAGGAATTCAATACAGTTTCCAGCATACGTAAGTATGTTTAAGCTAATCCTCATTTTTGGATTAATGAATTCTATTCTATCCCGGTATTTAAAATTTAATTTTCATTTTATTATAGCTCCGGTGCCTCAATTGTCAGAGCTACGCCTCATGTCATGAGTGCCTTCAGGGCTATGGATTCGAATCCCACTTAGGCATGGAAGTATGTGAATGTGAACCCACTCTGTAATTGGGATTTAATCCTGTTAAGGGGCTTAAAAAATGGTAGTTAGTAGGATTAGATTAGACTATATTTTAAGAAATAAACTGTCAATATTAGAGTAAAATTTTCTAATCAAAAAATAAGGATTAAATTAATCTTTTTTGTGACTCGGGCTTTAAATGGCGGGAGGTAGTGTGATGGCCACACCAGATTATTTATTTTTATTTGCTTAGAAAAAATTATTCTATTTTTATTTAATGTCCCAATTGAACAATAATTCGTAATAATTCCGCTTATATACACGACATTACATACATCACGATCCTACTTGGATGTCATATTAAACCAAAAATTCAATTTTGTTTTACATTTTCATTAATTTTGGGACAGACTTTTCGAAAAAAAACGTTGTTTGGTACTTGATTGCGAAATGCTTTTGCAGTTTCGAATGATTTTTTTGCTCACTCTTCACTTTCGTTCTCAAATGCAAAAGTGATATTTAGCAATCTAGAATCAAAAATAAATATATAAATTTATTTGTATGGAGTGGAATTAATTTGAAGAAGTTTTATTAGGTCTAACAATGGTATATTTTTATATTATGACGAATTATGGTTATGGCAGTCATTTTCCTTCGCTTGTCCTTCGATATAATTAATATGTAGTGTCGCGTTATGTCATACCTGTCGGTACATTTGAAAGTATATAATCAAAAAAACACCCGACGTAACACCTCATTATAACTCATTTAGTTACTCATTCCGTTATTTATACCTGTCGGATACGGACGTTCAACAAGTTGTTGTGTGTTGTGTTTTTAAATAAAGTGTAGCGATCATGATATTATGAAAAAGGAGACACTCTTCACCTTCAGGCTGCCGCTATGCTGCGTTGGAGGAGGATTTAAATAGATTGAAAAGAAAACTGATTTTGAAGTTCTAGTAAGTACTAGATACTTTGTCATGGCAAGGATCTGGTAGTCATGTGACATCCTTATACATCCGATGAACGCGTGTTCATCCTTTTTTTGTCCTGTAACATTTGGATCTGGAAATCAGGCGACTTACCCCCTTAGATATGATGGACATGTGTTCATTATGGCGTATAATTACACTAATCTGAACCAGATAGTCAAGTGACTTATCGCTGCGTTCCTGATAAACATGTGTTTATCCAATTTTTAGTAATTAAGGTAAGTACTTTATAGTAACCTTCCATAGTCCAGGTTTAGTGTTGGCTTATTCCTATTGGTAACAATGTTACATACGGTCAGTGTTACATTTATTATGTAAACATCAAACCTGCCTTGATTCAAGTAGTTTGTCACGTGACTTACGAACCTTATATTTTACTCATATAGTTTCAACACAAGGAGATGATACATGCTCGTCCGGTGTGCGGTAACGAGAATTTACCCAGGTACATGGTTTCGGAGACAAGTTTTTTCCTCTGTATCTAAAGTCTTAAGCAAAGATTTACTTCTTTCTACCGATTAACAAAGTCCAAAAGAATTAACAAAAATTTAAAGGTAGAAATGGCGGACAAATATCCGTTGGTAGTTATTTATTAAGCCTTGTACCCACCTAAACTAATTGGTGAAATTCAAGCGTGCATATCGGAAACAGTGGCGAAACAAGATATTTTCCTTACATGTATAGATTACTCAGAGCCTTTTTAGCTTTGGTTATCTT
The DNA here is from genome assembly GCA_963082715.1 of Harpalus rubripes. NCBI lineage: Eukaryota > Metazoa > Arthropoda > Insecta > Coleoptera > Carabidae > Harpalus > Harpalus rubripes. Next base: position 22,509,025 of record OY720455.1, read on the forward strand.
AATGAGTAACATGCTAACAAACGATCTAACTCTACTGGTGTAGTAGATTCTTTTCCAAAATTGGCAGACGCTTCTCAGTTTATGGAAAATGCCGCAATTGTAAATAACGCAATCTCGGTTTACAGAAAATACATAAAAATATGAAAACGTAAAACGAACACTCCTTCATTCAAAACCGTGTAAACTAACAACGGCATCGGAACTCCACTAGGCTAAAAGAGGAAAGAGGCGTTAAACACAGGGCAATAAAAAGTCAAGCGATACATGAGAAACTATGCTCGTTCCCTACCTAATTACTGGTGTAATGGTGTAAGTGGCAGGCTCTTACGCAAGACAAAGTTGTCGTAATTTGGGTAAATGGATTCGCTATACTTTTCAAAAATATTCCTTTCAAAATTCTATACAAAAAACCGTTATTGGAAACACTCAACTTAAAATATGAATAGGCTGTTTCTGACTTATAGGTACTATATCTAAGAGCTAGGTACTCTAAATGAGTTCATACGAACTTATTTTTTAGCGAAAAAAAACCCTAATGGAAAATTTAGCTTCATTTCAAATTTAGTAGAACTAAAATGTTCATATTACACCCTATTTTTAAATTAGAGGATTCTAAAATAGTATCTAAACTATTACTGATAATAGTTACCTAGCAAATATAGTTTTCAAACTCGCCTGTTTTTACTATTAATAGAAAGCAAATTTAGAAAATACCTTAGATTTCAAATATCAGAGAAATGAAATTAATTGATTACCATTTAGGTAAAAATATATATCATACATACTAGTAATGAGAAAAAACAAAACTAGAATTTAGTATCAATGTGTATCTACAGTAGAACTCCTTGAATCACTGTAATTCTTATTTAACAGAAGAATATGAAACTTCAGTCCAACGCAAGAACTAAAGTTTCTTGGATTTGAAAAAAAATTCTTTTAGCTCCACATAACTATTAGCAAAACTTAACAGAAAAATGACCATTTCGAACTACCGCAAAAATCATCATAATTGGTGATGCAGTCATTTTTCACTTACTATGCGTCACATAAAACAAAAGGTTTAAACTTGAAATGTTTTTCTAGTGCCTCAACCTCTGGATGGATAGCTCCCAGTTATGAATTTAATTTAGCACGCGGGTAATACAATACGCAGGAACGAAATTATCGCATAAATTGTCTGTATTTTCAGCAGCTTTCTATCACATGGCAACAACCATTGTTTTTAATCCATAAACTTAGTAATTATTGAATTTTTGCAAAAAAACTGGTGTAACTTTTCAATATGGCGTCCATATAAAAATTAAAACTTTCGCATCATAACTCGAAAATATACTGTATAAAGAAAAGCTGAGCTTCACCAGTCGAAAAAATATAAAAAGTTCCCTAAAGATGTGCAAACCAAAAATCCAGTATTATTTAACACTTAGAAGTATTAGCAAAATAAAAAACAGCAAAATTTACATTTTCATGTATATTTAGTGACCTTTGCTTTTTTTCGCAAATAATAAAACACCATTAACATGGTGTTCTAAAGGGGCAACTTTTATTTAATTAACAGGCTTCGTATCTCTTATTTTTCTCTAGTTTTCCACGTTGAAATAGTTATCATGCACACCTTGTATAGTTACAAAATTCGGAAAACTGCAGATTGACCTATCTGCCAGAATAATTAACACAAAATGTAAAAATTACGCACTCCAGACTCCTCAGTAGATACCTTTACAATTAATTACGCGTATTACTTTTACGATTTTTTCCGCCTTTTTTTTCAAAAATTTATTAGAAATAATAATACTTGAAAAAGCGATCGGTATTTTAATAGTTGGTATTCATTATTCCAAAGATTGCTCATAGAAACTCAAAATTTGTTTAATCAAAAATTTCTTACTTTTATCACGTTTCAGAGACACACATTCGTTGTCCAATGATCTTGCCCTAATAGAAGGGATATTATCCGGAGAGTGTTTATAAATAAAAACATTACTCAAGCTGCTCTGCCTTTAATACTGTCATTGTTGTCCGAAGGAACATTATGGGTGCTATCACAAAAGAAAAAACCAAAATGTTGCTCAAATTCATATTGTTTAGAATATAATACAAATTTTATAACCAACTCCGACCATCTAGAGGGTTCCTACTACACAGGAATTTCTTATAGAGCAGCTCTCAATCTAAAATTAAAATTTGTAATTAAAAGACAAATTAGAGAAATTTACATTACAAGATTAGCAAATCGAAAATATGAAGTTATATAGAATCGAGTTCGAGTTCTAAAATATATCGGAAACATATTTTCCCTTACAAGGACCACTCAAACTAGTTACCTTAATGCCTCTTAGCAGTGCACATAAGGTTCAGACTATCATCAATAAATGTAAACCTTACTACAAGAATACAAGATAAAATAGTGAACGAATAAAGACATCAGGTCCTATTAGACAACGCGAAAAACCAGAATTTTACACTGCGTCAACAATTATTCTCTACATTCGTATCACATCTGAATATCGTTCAATTGACCAAAGATATTTAATTATAACAAACCAAAAACCGAATCATCCAGTATGTTCTCAAACTATTAGTAGATGGATAAAGTTAGTATTAAAACAGAGCCGTATAGTAGCTAATATTTTTTCCAGGCTACAATATAAGATACGCTTCCATCTATGTAGCAAATAGAACAAGTGTTAATATAGACACGACATGTTGAACACCGAATTCTCAATATTCAATGAACTTTTATAATAAACCTGTAATTACCTAATAGTCAACTTTTGCAAATTAGTATAGAGAATTAGTCTAATTTTTTGGGATTTACAAGGGGCTATTGTTATGTATAGGCTATTGCAAACCGGGTTGGTGCTTGTATGGAATATGTATCATAATGTACGAATACTGTTTTAAATACGATAAGATTCAGCAAGATTTCGCACCTATCATTTTAAACATCTATATAGTAATTATATTGGAGGACAAGCGAAGGAAAGTTGTAAGATTAACCGACTTACCTGTAAGGAAGGTTGATCGTAATTTTCCGAGCTTGTCCTCCGATATAATTACGAAACCCCCACCTCACCCGAAGAACCCAAGTGCGAAATGCGTATCACAAATAACGAAATGAGTAACTAAATGAGCTGTAATGAGGTGTTACGTCGGGTGTTTTTTTGTTTATATACTTTCAAATGTACCGACAGGTATGACATAACGCGACACTACTTAGTAATTATATCGGAAGACAAGCTCGGAAAATTACGATCAACCTTCCTTACAGGTAAGTCAGTTAATCTTACAATTATTCACGAAGTGATTAATATGTTTTTGTGAATAACATAAAGAAATCAAAAAAAATCGTGGAAATCTCCATTGATTTTATTTAGTGATGCCGGTTTTGCCTAGCAGTTTTAAAAGTCGAGAGTATAACTTAGTTTTTCGTTGTAGTGTTATTATTTTACTTTTTATCGTCTTCGTAAAGTATGTAGTAAAAACTTTCTAAAAGTTATATAACTGTTATAAAATTTAAAATGGAAATGGACGAATGCGTTACCTGAATTTAATAGCACATTCATTAGTTTTGTGAAGTACTCATCGTAATTATAAAACATAAGGTAACGTCTTTTGTCGTAAAAGTAGAAAAGAATTTTAATTTAGTTTCTTTTGTCACCCACAATATAATTTCATTATAAATTTAGTATTTTCAACAATTTCAAAAAATCTTATACTGGTAGCACGTATTGTCTGGCAGTGTCATTTATATTTTATGTAGGGGATAGTGGTACACAGTCAGGGACGTAACTAGGATTATTTTCTGGGTGGGCCAAAGGTGGGCCAATGAAAATCCGAGTGGGCCATACTTATATCATAAGAACAGTATTACAGTAAAGTAAATTACTTATTACCATAATATATGAATAGCAGTATAGAAACAGTAAAACAAAATAAACAAAAATTACAATAACTTTTAAGTAATAATTTTTAATAACGACTAAAATTTGAAAATAGATATTGCATAGAAAATTAGAATTGTTAAAGCAATGACTACTAATTTATAGTTTCCGGAAAATATAATTCAAATGTATTATAAAATCTATAGATAATGGCCCTACTATAATAGGGTTTTACATTAATTTTCCTACAATTTTGTTGTGTTGAAAAGCAAATGATATTCTGCTGCTACCATATCAATTTGTGTAACTCGTAGCAAAAGGAAACTATAACTAATTTTAAAGTGCGTTACAAAAATTATCTCCTTTACTTTTGACATATTAATATTATTATTTCATGCTTCCGAAATCGAGAATCGCTTTCCAGAGCTCTATTCCAATTTTTAAAACTCTAAATAATAAAGCACTGTCATCGGAATTATTTTGTAAAATGCAGCGCCCATATAAATAAATACATACTATAATTCAACAATTTAAAATAACAAACCAATCTTTATTGAAATGTCGTAATCGATTTCCAAATTTTGGTTTTAGATACAAACCTCTCGTCATATTAATTCGTCATTGTCTAGAGCAAAAATCTAGTTTTTATATAATTTTATTTTATTTCAATGTTGGTAAATGTAATAAAGAATTATCAATTTACTACATTCCACATTTATATTTTGTTGTAAACGCTAATTAAACATAGTTTAATTTTTGTAAAATGATATATTACAACATGGGGCTCGTAAGTTAACAATTTCAGTTTTGTGAATTCATCAGAAAGAGTTGGCATTATATTTGTTATTAGTCCTGATACTTTTCTTACAATTCCAAAGTACATAAAATCTGGCGTAGTCAGTTTGGTATTATTCGCCAAATTAATTAGCTACATATTAATCAACATTCATCTCAATTCGGTAAGAAAGTTGTTAAATTTTAGCAACATTGTTGAAATATCTTATCAATGTTAATAGAAACAAATGTAACGTGTCATGGCTTTAGTCGGTGTTAGTAATTATTATTAGTTACTTGCTATAGCAGTGTTGCTAAGAAATAGTAACATTGCTACAATTTTTTTTCTCAACGGACAGACATACTATCCATCTTAATTTTTGGTAGTAGGCTCACATACAATTTCAAATGTGTATTAGGCAATATGTACGTTTTACATCCACACAAATTGTATTTATTGTTACACGTTCTAAAATTATTATCTCTTTTATAAAATAAACTAAATATCTTTAAAAAAAAATGGGTGGGCCAGCAGGTGGGCCAACACATAAATGAGGTGGGCCGTGGACCACCTGGGTCCCCCCGTAGTTACGTCCCTGTACACAGTGAGACAGTGGACACAGTGAGACCGTCAATTTATTTAATGGTCCCGCTTTTCTAAGGTATTAAGGTATTGCGCACACACAGAAGAGAGAAATATTTTTTGTCCGATAAGACGCTGGTGCAATTATCTAGTTGTTTGATACATCATGATAATAAAGTGCGAATTTTTTCGGGA
>OY720455.1:22524460-22529460 GCA_963082715.1 Harpalus rubripes
AAAAATTGACTAGATTATTATGAAAACCAAAATAGCGAAGCTTATCTAAAAATATAAGATGATCAAGCTTGTTGAAGGCCTTGCAAAAGTCTGTGTAGATTACACCTACTTGACCTTTCTTGTCCAGGACCTCTAAAACATACTGAGTAAAAATACAAACGTTAGTAGTGGTAGCCCTGTGTGGCATAAAGCCATTTCAAATAACTTCGCGAAATTGCATAAAATAGAAATAGGTCTATAGTTTTCAGCCAGAGTAGGATCACCCGACTTGAGCACTGGACATACCTTTGAAAACTTCCAGATGTCTGGTGATTGATGAGAAGATAGCAATAAATTGAAATTAAAAACTAATAGAGTAAGCAATAGTACAGTCATTAACTAGAAACCTGGGTGTTTGGTCGTACCCTGAAGTTAATGTATTTTTTAAATTTTTTACTAGCTTCAAGAATATCGTTTTCCAAAATAGTAATATTAATATTATGCGACACAAACAAAGTATCAGACATAGGAGTCTGTGAGTTACCAGAAACAGGTGACGTGGTAATATTAGAGAAAACCCTACTAAAATATGAAGCCAAAAGTTCTAAAATCGATTTGGGATTATCAGCAAGTTCATCATTCAGTTTCATGACACCCGGTATTCTGGACGCACCTTTTTTATTCGGCACAAATGACCAAAAGTACTTAGGATCACGAGTGACAGAATTTTCAACATTGGAGATATAATTTTCATAAGCACGTTGTATTGATTTCTTAATAAGATATTTGATTTCTTTGTATTTGCTGTAAAAGAACTCTGAATTTGTTTTCTTGAATTTTACATAATACTTATTTTTCAGTTTAATATTATTAATAATATCATATGTGAACCATGGTAAGTATTTGTTTCTCTGATGCTTATACAGGGTGTTTCAAAAATACTGTAAAAAAACTTAAGGACATATAGTACTGACCAAGGTAAGTAAGAAAGCTTAATCAACATAGGACTGATCTTCAACTGTTTCCGGAAAATGCGGAAAATTGAAAAAACTGGCAAAGATAGTGATCGATTAAAATTTTGTCAATGTTAGTAAATAGATTCTGAGAAAACAATGAAATTTTATATGAAACGTTTTTATCAATTTCTAATAGTTACGAAGTTATTTGAAAATTAAATATTAGCCAAGGTCGCCACAGCATTAACATAGTACAATTATTTGATTTTTTAAAAAAAAACATCTAAGATGACCTTTAAAACTTAAACAAAAAATATCATTTACTGAAAGTTGTAACTCTTATAGTTTTCGAGATAGCAGACGTAAACCCCGTAAAAACTCATTTTCCTTTGCATCAAATTTCGGAAACTATGGTCGATCGGACCCATGTTGATTAAGCTTTTTTACTCATTTTGGTCAGTACTATATGCCCTTAATTTTTTACAGTATTTTTGAAACAGCCTGTATATGGGGACATATACATCAAATAAACTATATAATTTGTCATAAAATTTACAACAAGCATCATTAACAGCAAGGCTTTCAAGTCCAGGGGACCTGTCACACTGTAAAAGTTTTTCATATAATAAAAGATAATTCGCTTTTTTTAATCGTAAACTTCAGTAACTTTGTTGACAGAAAAATTTATTTGTTTTAAATTCTTAATTTTTATCTCAATAGCCAAAGGGGGCTGTAAAACACCAATCTTAACCATAGGTAAGTGTTCACGAGTAACAGTAGTATGTAAATTGCTAATAATAAGATCTAAAACATTTTTGTTAGAATTCAGTATACCATTACATTGTTGCGGGTCATTGAAAGCCTCAAATTTAATTAAATGTTCTCGAAGAGGATCATTAGAATTCATAAAAATATAGTTTGGTACATTGAAATCACCCATTATAACATTTTGAAAGGAATAACAACATTGTTCTAAATATGTAGTTAGTTTTTCTAAATCAGTAAGTTTAGGTGTTTCAGATATATAACAAACAAAGATAAAAAGTGTGCATGAGTCCCAAAGACATTCACAGGCGACCATATCAAAAGATATTAATTCACTTTGTAGATCACACAAGTCAATACGTTCAATCTAAGCCTAGTCTGCATACCAAGGGGGAACCCCCTCCTCTAGTGACGTTGAGCGCAGCAAAATCTCTGTCTTTCCTGGAGACAGAGTAGGAATTAGGTGGAAAAGTTTAAAGTTGCCTATATCGGAATGAAGCCAGGTCTCTGTTAAAGCCACAAAGTCGTAATCACTATCAGATATTTAGCAATAGAAATCGTCGATTTTATTTTTAATATTGCGGACGTTCTGGTAGTAACATTTTAAGTATGTCATTTCTGAGTCTGAGTTCGTATGGCCGTGCCTAAAAAATCACCATTTGGATTGGTTCGTTTTCGGGGGAACCACAATTTTTTGACCAGAATGCCTGCAGTACATAAATCCGGATCAAGAAACGACGTGAAAAAATCATAGGGGCCACGCAGTTTAAAATCACCTCCATGTTCGATTTTCTCGCACTGGTAATCGGAGTTTTTGCCCTTGTCACGCAAGTAGTCTGTTATATCCTCGGTTATCACCTCTTTGTTGGCACACGGCTTATATGTACGTATGCGTACTTAAGCGCACCGGTCAATTTGCAGCCGGTACCGCTCTGTACTTTGCCAAACGTATGCTGACGTAGGTGAGGACCATGTGACTTTACTCCACTTTCATCTGTATTTATTGTCAATACCACGCTGCGTTCCAAAATCAAGAGTACGGAGTATTGGAGTAGGAGTTAGAGTATGATGACGTCATTTAAGAGTGAAGTGTGTTTTGGAACGAATGAAAGTAAAAAATTTAAACTAAATTGAAAATGGATGCTAGAAGAAAAATTGCTATAGTAGCAATATTGACAGAGAAGTGTTGTGATCAAATTATTGAATTATTGTCAGATGTAAGTATAAAATAACAATATTATATTATTACTATTACTTACAAGTAATTAATTGGTGTATATTATTTTTTATAGAATGAGGATTCATCATCAGGAGATGACGAGTACACAATATTTGAACAAAAATATAATACAATAAAATCAAATGAAACAAACAGACAGACAAGAATTGTTAACTATATAAGTAATGTCCCAAATTATACTCAATCACAATTTAAAATGCACTTTAGGTTAAAGCGATGCATTTGAAAATATTCTTTCTATAATTGTACCACAATTATTAAACCAGAACGTAAATGGACGGCCAACCATAGAATCGAGAAAACAAGTAATGGCTGTAACTTGGTTATTAGCTACCCCAGATTCTTTTAGATCTGTAGGCGATAGATTTGATTTATCTAAATCGTCTTTTTATCACTGCTTTGTCCGGGTTGTTCATATATTAAATAAAATCGCGCCTTCTGTGATAAAATGGCCCATTGGCGACTATATTGAAGAAATTAACAGAGGATACAACAAATCTGGCCTTAACAACATTATTGGAGCTCTTGACGGAACTTATGTACATATAAAGACACCTAAAAGAGATCCGGAGGTTTATATATGCAGAAAACGATTTCATGCAATAACACTGCAAGCAATATGTGATCACGAGTTGAAATTTACAGATTGTTTTGCTGGGCTTCCTAGTTCGGTAAACTATTTCCGAATTTTAAAAAAATCTGATATTTATAAAGCAATAATAGAAAACCCTGCTAACTTTTTTTTCCAAATAATGAATAATAATAGCAGACAAGGCTTATTCAATTAGACAATGGTGTATTACTCCCTATATAAATAGAGAAAGATTGACAAGAAGACAGACTGTATTTAATACAATATTGTCCATTGTAAAGTAAAACATTGAACGAGCTCGATTTCGTCGGTTGAAGTATTTGGATATGAACCGAGCTGACTTAATTCCTGCTACGATTTTGGCGTGTTGTGTACTACACAATTTATGTATCAACAATGGAGATGTAGATGCAGATTGCGTACAAGAAGGATTTGAAAATGATCCCAATGCTAATGAAATTAACATTGATATTGTCGAAGAAATTCCAGTCTTTGATGAAGACAAGGCTGGAATTTTAAGAAGAGATAGAATGACATTGAACTTGTAATTTTACCTTTAGTTATTAATAATTAAACAAGTAAATTATTTCAGAACATTTATTAGAAAATTAAATAAAAATGTACTTTACATATTAGTTACAAAAAGAATAAACATTTTATTGCAAAAGAGGAATATGATTTATAATTTATCTATTAATTTATCCAAAGATTTTTTAAATTCTAAGACACATTCTTGCTTCATTTTTAGGTTTTCTTCATGTCTTTTATTTTTCATTTCATTATTTTTTTATCCCGTTCTTCCATCCACTGAATAAAATCATATTTTTTTCCTTTCTTTCTACACGGGGCATCTGAACTACAATTTGCCAATTTTCTTTTACATATGTCACTTAGAAAGAATTCCTTCACTGTACATTCGTTTAACTCAGATTATTTGCTGGAAGATGCTGTGGCAATAAGTTAAATATTAGGTTTCTAGCAAAATATCTCATCGAATTTTGTAAAATATTTAAATGAAAATGTTTTCTCACCTGTACAATTGGGTCCCATATTGTCTTTGACTTTAATATATGATTTCCTCGTATTTTCTATTAATTAATTATTTGTGTGGTTGTGTATTCATAACCTGCCTGGTTTAATACTACAGTAATTTTTTTCCAGACTATATCGTTTTTAATTTTGTTACTTTTAAATGAGGCTTCCTTAGATTTATACAAACTAATTAGCATTCTAGTACTACTATCGTTCCACTTATTAGAATTTTGTTCAGCATCTTCCGATTTTTTCTGCAAATATTCTTCATCTTGTTTTTCGTCGTCGTTGTTATCATTGTTTTCCACATCCACTTCCAGTGGCATTTTTAGTAATTGTCCAGTTACTAAAAACGAAATTATATATTATTATCCTCATAAAAATAAAAACAACAATGTAAATATTGATCTAACCTATAAGTTATACTACACATACA
>OY720455.1:22534460-22544460 GCA_963082715.1 Harpalus rubripes
CAAATATTTATGTTAAGTGATTCAACTGCTAAATGACAGCTTAAAAGATCTTGTTTATTCGCTCCTTCAAACCAAATTCATTTCATTTTGCGCAACTATGTGGAGGTTGCAGATTACAAAGAAAACGACCATCGGTCGCATTTAGCAACCCGTGCGGGCGTTTACCAGCGTCTCCTCACAGGCACTCATTGATGGCTTGGAGAGTGCACCGCAGAGGTCACCTTTGTGCCTTTTAAAATTCGAAATATTTCTTTTTGGTCTTGGTCGGCTTCGAACCCGGTTCCCCAGATTCGCGACCAAACACTAAGGCACGCGGATTCTTTACCATATTAAATTTGTATTTTATAATATTCGCAATGTTTGTAATTTCATACACTACAGAAGCAATTTTTTAATAATAATTAACGTATTCTTCGCCGTTAGAGCGATTTCATTATTAATTCCTATATCCCCTATTAAAAAAAGTTACCACTAATTTTGTCCGGCAACATTCAGAATATCATTGTTTATGTTTTTCTGAACTCAAATCATTAATCCGAATGAATCCACCGGTTTCTTTCAAACGGAATGTTTCTTGGTGTCTGCACTATAAAAGGCTTTTACGTTCTGTAAACAAAACATTTCGCGTGTTGATAGTTGTCATGTACATATTAACTTATCATTTTAGTTTTCGAAAAAATTCATTTTCCATAATTTCGCAGACCAAAAAAAGGTACGAGAGATGCACACATTATTTGATAGTCATATAACTAGCTAGCAAATCGTGCAGTGAATTAAGCAGCATTTGCTTGATTTGCTTACTTCATTGAACGTGAAGATCAAGTGACCGTAATTAATGTTCAGCGCATTAAGCAACAAGTTCGTATGCTTACCTTGCATTTGCTTGTGTTGCTTGACTGAATGCACGTGAATGACGTGAAGATCAATTGATCATAATAGTTGTATAGTTAGTTGTAATGTAATTTGCAGTTGCAGCATGTTGCGTGTTGTTCACAAGATCAAGGGTTAAGGTTAGGTTTAGAGGGTTGATTCGGAATCATATATGATCTCATGTGGTGTATACAGGTATAATAATTATCTTGTTCACATAAAGAAACCATTTTATTATTAATACTACATATATTTCATATGAAAATATATCATTAACCTCCAGTATCATCAATAACAGACATTTAATTTTAAATGAGCATTTAACAAATAAAAGCATATCGAAATGATATGTTATACGAGATTTCTAATATTACAGCCTGAATTGGGATGTGTTAATTTTTGATATATGCGCATTTATTATTAAATGCATGTTGACAATACCGGGGGTGATACCCATACCCATACATAGAAAATGAATGCTATTCGAAGAGTTCCTTCAAAGAATGTTTGTCAAAGAACTGTTGGAAGATTGGTGTATAGGTTTCAGCAATAACTTCAGCAGTATATTTTGCTGAAAGAATGTGCAGGATGCGCCAGTAATCGTTGAAAAGTTTTGTTAGTTGCTTACCTAAAAAGGAGAAAATAATATGCCAGTGTAGATAATAGATATCATTTGTACCAATTCAAAGAAATTCTTTGGTTAACATTATAAGGAAGTAGCTTTTACAAAATTTTAAACTTTATTTGATAGGTTACAATACGTGAAAAATAAAATGATTATTTAGTTGGATGTAGTATTAGTTTCACGTCAGTATTTATTTGAAGCATTATTGTATCAAATTAATAGGCAACTATGCGCAAGGAAAAACCGTATTTCTATTTTAAACGCCTATGGCCAGCTTTTCGTGTTACATCCGCTACTTATACAAATTTACCTGGATTAGACAATTACGTTTAACTTATAATGTTAGTTGCAGAATGTTCTGTGGTATAGCACATTATGGTGACGCTTCATGTAAGGTGAGGAATAGAACCCCTGCCTACTAGATATGAAGCGAAAATTCAATACTAGAACTATTAACATTTTAAAAAATTTAACATTAGACCAACATATTTCTAATACGAATCTGCATTTATAAAAAAAGTTTTATTGAAATCTATTAGTATTTGACTTTTGATTTTATGGGAAAAACGGAATTTCTCGTTTTTCATACAAAATCAAGATCAAATACTAATAGATTTCAATAATACTTTATTTCAAATGTAGGTTCATATTAGAAGTATGTTCGTCTAATGTTGAATTTTTTAAAATATTAATAGTTCTAGTACAGGAACAATTTATTTGAATTTTCGCTTCATATCTAGTACGCAGGGGTTCCATTCCTCTTAAGGAGTTATCACAAATATGGCAGCTATCGATATAAAATTATTGTATGTCTTACCGGTTTCTACATTATCGCTGCTCTCCAAGTTAACCTGCAATTCGTCAATATTGTGGTTCAAAACAAAATTCTTTATTTTGATATATTCGTTTCCATTACACTCTACGATATCAAAGTTGATATGGTAACTGTAAGCACCATTTTCTAAAAATAAAAACTCAATATGTATAATATTCACTTAATATGAAGAACTTGGGACTTCCCGAATGTTGGGGCTTCAAAAATAACTTTCTGGCGAATATGAATACCTTTACTTATCTTACATGCGTATTTCATATTTCCAGACATGAAGGGGGGATTAATGATTAGTTATGTCAAAACTTATAGTATTATAATTGGTGCAAAAACTGAACTATAGGTGGCCGGCCGGACGGTAGCAAGATGGTGGAGGAATAAGGAGAATTCAACCTTAGACCAGGAATGCAGGAGAGACAGTGCATGCTATGTATTTCGCCGTAAGACGACTTTCCATATCATCCTAACGATTTTCGATTTTATTGCGCCGGAAAGTCTAGTCGGCCAAATGTGCAATCGAACAAGTAAGTTATCAGCGTCAACAGGCGTCACCTACCAATTTAATCTGTCCGTTATTTACATTACGTTTTTTTATTAATATTTTTTCGTATTTATTTTGGTTTTATAAAGTATTTATTTAGGTTTGGCTAACGGTAACATAACAGATAACAGTATTTAACTGGTCAACTAGCCTTTTGCGGCTGATTTTGACATTGCAATAAGGTTCAAAATCGCTCAGATGATTTGGAAACATACGTTTGACTATGCCTTGTCTCCCTTCTATTCCTGGTTCAAGAGTTCAACCATTTACCGTTGCTGGCCATATGTATTTCAAAATGCAAAGTGTTTAATATGGAGAAAATTAAGATAGATAAGTGATATTTTTGAATACATTGATTCTGCACGTCTGATAAGGGAAGGCGAAGCAATTTTTTAGGCAGGACATGTATTACTTTGTGGAATAAAAGATTATGGATAAGGTATAATACTGGGATCTTGTTCAAAAACCAGTCATTTGAGTGGAGACCCAGTGGCGGCTCGTGGCAGGAGCTGTGAATCTGCAGCTCCTAGTAATAATTTATTTATAATAACACTAATAATATTACTATTCAAGAAACTTTCAAAAAGATTACACACATTCATTTATTGAATTGTGGACATTAGAGATCGGAGGGGTATTGCGGTGTGAAGGGGCAAAGTCGAAAGGAGAGCGCTGTACTTCTCGCAGCCACAACTAGCCAGATCGGTGATTAGAATACATCCTAGTAGCATCCGTTGTAAAATTCCGAGGTTTTACTCTATGGTAAAATAATAATGATATTGTTTTCTTTCTTTATTTTACTTTATAAACATAATTGCTCGTACCACGATCTCGATTTTAACTAAAAAGTTGTTTTAAGAAATTTAAATATTTTATTTTGCCCTTATGTTTAGAGAATGATTTTTTTTAAATATTTCTTTGAATACAAACTATGTTCTGCTTTAAAATCATACTTTGATAAATTTGATATTATAAATAATAAAATTTGGAATTTCTTATAACAGCGTTTTAGTTAAAATCAATTATCGTGGTACAAACCAATATGTATATTTTTTATAATATAATGATAGTTTCTTTTTTTAATCAAAATTGTGAATATTTTTATATAAATACAGCTCCTACCAGTATACCCTCACACAACTTAAATTTTATTAAATGAGAATATTAATAACTGGACAGCAAAAATTGTAGAGCAGGATTGGAAGGCAAATGCGAATATATTGTTGCAGTTTTGTTGCTTATAAACAGGTTAGTAATGATCAAAACTATATTTATTGTTTTACAACAAAAGTTGTTATTTTCGAGCTGAATTGGTCGATATTTTTGGTATATCATATTTTCTCATTGAAATTTTCTATGATAGAACTACTCCAGTTTTTAAATATCGCTTTATGGCGTAATGACGAACTGAAAACAATGAGGTTATTGGCAAAAAAATTAAAGTAGCTGGCATCTGGTGAGAGATTTGTGAACGTAGCAAATGGGGAAAACGTCATTTTTTATCATTTGTTACAGTAGTTTGTTTTGAATATAAATGGTATTTTGCACTAAATCGTTTTGATGTGTACATTTTAAATTAAATACAAGTTATATCATTATTTTACTAGTTCATTTTTTTCCCTATAGCAATTTATATTTATTTTAAATACTACTGATAACTTATGTGGGTGAAAATCAGTTGGTAAGAAGTGATTGGAACAGACACACATTCTTTTAGTTACTGACTTGGCATTCCAAATTGCAATTGCTCATTTTTTTTTTTAGATATTTTGTCACATGGGATATAACATAAACTTACACTTTTTGACTTGTAATTACTGCATTGTGTCACTGAGCGGTATCTATGGCATACCTGGCCAGACCTTCGCTATAGCTGTTTGTTTGTTTTATTAAACAGCAAATATTAGTTATATTTAAAATTATCAATAACTTCATAGATGATGCCAATGTTCCCTCGCATTTGAATTTTTATGTGCGTCCTTGTAATACGAGAAATTCAGTCACTTTTATTTGCAATTTTTCTAAAACTATTTCTCATTCTAACTCTCCTATTAATTATATGTGTACTAGTTACTATAATAATTCAGTTGAACTTAATTTATCTAGCAGTTTATTAGTATTTAAAAGAGAACTGACTGAACAGATGAATAAAATCCATATTTCAAACAAAAAAACTAGAAACAAATTAAAATTGTCAGAAACGTCAAATAAGTTAACTTACGTTGTGACAGATAAAACGTCAAGCAATTATTTATTGTTTGTTCAATTCCATGGCTGTCGATATTTTCAACGTAATTTTCTACATTTTCATATTTAATTTCTGTCGTTATAAAGCATGTAAAGGTAATTCTGTTTATTGACTTAGATACAGAATTTTATGCACGGATACTTTTATCTATTTATTTTTAGAAGATTTAGAAACAAAAATATTATGAAATATTGTTGCTCTCGACGAGTTACATTACTGGTTGAATTTAATGTACTTATTTCATTTACACCTTGTATATATTGTAATGGCAAAATGAAGGCGTGTCAGCCTGTCAAAGTCAACAGTCCCTGTTCGGGCGCGATTTTCTGATGGCAAAATGCAGAGTCGTGTCAACTTCACTCGACGTTCTCTTCAGTTCTCCTTGCTGTCAAAACGGGTTTCTCGGGCGCCAATCAATCAGTTGATAACACAGCACAGGAGAGATGAAGGACGCTATTATAGCGTCAGAGTTCGGTTTTTGACAATGAAATCATAATAAATTTTAATATTATATTAAAATATATTAAAACGATAATAACAAAAAAATTAAAATTACAATCGCTAGCATATAATCGGGTAATACAAGTGAACCAGCGATACTTGCAGGATTTGTTCAATAAGAAACGGTCAACAATGAACGGGTAACAATGGCACACACCAAAGTTACGGGGCCGCGACATGAACGGTCAACAATGGCACTCACCAAAGTTGAAAAACGCAAAACAGTGTTGTCACTTGACAACACTCATCAACAATCGCGATTTCGATACGGAGCCGTGTTGACACACACCAGCACTCCTCGACAATCGCGATTACAGTGGTAAACCCCACTAGTTTTAACATCCGGCTACGGCGGTGTCCGTAGCCGTACAAGGCACATTCTGCACTTCCTCACGAGCTGCCGGCACACACCAACAGCACTGAGTCAGAGGCAGCCAAGGTCCTAACCAACTGCTCGCCCGGCACTCACCAGGTTCGCGGAAGACTACACACACCGTCTTCCCGAGAGAGCACTCACTCTCTCTTGAGACAGCACACACTGTCTCAATAAAACTGTCGCTTGGACCCGTATTTATTCCCCGAAAAACCGTTGAAAATACAAAAATTAGTTTAAACACGATTTTAATTATTCTGCAAATACTTGCTATTTGAAATAAAAAATATAAAAAAACAAACTCATGTGGGATCGAACCCACGATCCCCAGCGCGCTGGTCGAGTATGCTAGCCACTCAACTACGCGGTACCTGACATGTAACTAACAAATTTATAAACATTTGCAACTTCAAACAAAAATACAACAATACATTTTACAACAAACGACATACAATATAAGCAAACAAATACATTGTATGCGTAATTTCAACCAATACAAAATAATAAAAATGTAAACAACATTTTTACTGGTGGGATTTGAACCTCGATTTGAATTTATAAACTTTAGCAAAAAAACCAACTTGTTAACCACAAGACTACAATGATAAACACGAAAATTAAATCCAAATCTAGTGACCATCGTCACAATATATATATATATATATATATATATATATATATATATATATATATATATATATATATATATATATATAATGTTGTTTTTTTTGTGGGTAATTATTTCTTCATTTTATGTATAATCTCTACTCTTTAAATTTAAATAATTTTGCGTGAGGTCATACTTGCAATTTTACTTCGCCTAGTAACTAAAGTTATTTTTATCTATCAATGCCATTAATTTTGCCAAATATTAAGGTCAAGGTAGGTTAGCTTGTGACAGTTGCTACTTGTTGTACCTTGTCAGAGAAAAAATCTGAATAGAACTACATATAAATATATGGAATTTATTTTCAGAAGTTACGAATAATATAAAATTATATTCTTTTCACTTGGTAGAATGTAGCAAAATTGAAGTTGTGACGTCATATCGTTATAGCGCTAATACTTCTTATTATAATTATGAATGAAAAGTTTTATATTTTAAAAATATTATGATACAAAATCATTAAAAAATAGTTTTATTTTCATAATATGCAACCTTTTTTTTAGTACCGGACCCCATTTCAGCATTATGGAATAACATAATTCACACAGTATAGAGGAGTTCTTATTTAGGTAATCGGATTACATAAAGTTAACTGCTCAGTATGCTCGGTAACCGGTGTGAATAAAATATACTACAGACGTTTCTGTCAAATTAATTAGTTGACATTTATAAAATATTTATTTTGCGTATTGCTGTAATACAAAATATGATGACAAAAAAATTAACACTTTAGATTCCACTTTTATCTTTACTGAAAAGTGCTTAACTGCCAAAATATAAAAACTGTCAAATGCTTGAAAAGAATAGTTATAGTTTATAGTAATCAGGCATGTAACCGTTATACGCGGTTACACGTTTGACGTAATCGCAAATAACCGGGATGCTCAATAAAATGCGGTTACCATGTAACCGGAGATAATCGCATTGGATAAAACGCCTTAAGTTATATTAGGTTTGTTCCTAGTAGCGATCCTAGACTATGAGCATCACACGCATTCACAGTTTCATTTTAGTTGTTTGCGGTACGCTACGGCAGAAATTTCGTGTGCATGGAACACCGTAGACTGATGCATGGTGGGTTATATACTAATCAGGTAAGTCCGCAGGTTGAAGCAACTACGATAAATCATACAACTATCAGTACATGAATTGGTACGGAATCAGTTTGGCATCTAACAGAGATTTTTATATCTCTTGGCGAAAAAAAAAACAAAGTGGGTGACGTTTGGCGGCAGATTTGTGAACTACAGGAATAATGAAACGTTCATAGCATACATTGAATATAATTTTAGGCAGGTTTAATTTATATTTGTTGTAAAAGAAAGTGAGATATGTAGTGTATATTACAATTTCAGGTTTAAATAATGATCAGTAAGTTTATTTATTTATTTATTTATTTCATATGCTCTACAGGATGTACATGTCCCAATTACAGAACAAAAAATTGGTATTTGTAAATACATTAACAATAGAGATTGTACATACAATAAAGAAATATTTACCCACAAAAAAACAGAACATTAAATATATATATACAAGGTGTAAATAATATAAGTACATTATTTCTTGATAATTTTTTTTTCTTAATCTCCTAGTTTATGCGTTAAAATTATTTAAAGATTTGTTTCAAATTTGGTTACCCGCCAATGGAAACGTTGAATTAAAGTTCGATAAACACAGCTCAAAAATTATCGGCTGGTGCAGCATAGGCGTAACTAGAGGATGGTCAAGGAGGGGAGGGGGCGGCCCACGCCAGAATGGCAGAATCAGTTAGGGATCGGCAACGACCACAAAACATGTCATATTATTTGTTATGTTTTTAGCTGGACAGAACGAGACAACTATATATATATATATATATATATATATATATATATATATATATATATATATATATATATATATATATATATATATATATATATATATATATATATATATATATATATATATATATATATATATATATCTATCTAGTTGTCTCTTTCTGTCCAGCTAAAAACATAACAAATAATATGACATGTTTTGTGGTCGTTGCCGATCCCTAACTGATTCTGCCATTCTGGCGTGGGCCGCCCCCTCCCCCCCTTGACCCTCCTCTAGTTACGCCTATGCTGCACCAGCCGATAATTTTTGAGCTGTGTTTATCGAACTTTAATTCAACGTTTCCATTGGCGGGTAACCAAATTTGAAACAAATCTTTAAATAATTTTAACGCATAAACTAGGAGATTAAGAAAAAAAAAATTATCAAGAAATATTATTGCTCTCCACGAGTTTCATTACTGGTTAAATTTAATGTACTTATATCATTTACACCTTGTATATATATTTAATGTTCTGTTTTTTTGTGGGTAAATATTTCTTTATTGTATGTACAATCTCTACGCTTAATATATTTACAAATACCAATTTTTTGTTCTGTAATTGGGACATGTACATCCTGTAGAGCATATGAAATAAATAAATAAACTTACTGATCATTATTTAAACCTGAAATTGTAATATACACTACATATCTCACTTTCTTTTACAACAAATATAAATTAAACCTGCCTAAAATTATATTCAATGTATGCTATGAACGTTTCATTATTTCTGTAGTTCACAAATCTGCCGCCAAACGTCACCCACTTTGTTTTTTTTTCGCCAAGAGATATAACAATCTCTGTTAGATCCCAAACTGATTCCGTACCAATTCATGTACTGATAGTTGTATGATTTATCGTAGTTGCTTCAACCTGCGGACTTACCTGATTAGTATATAACCCACCATGTATCAGTCTACGGTGTTCCATGCACACGAAAGTTTCTGCCGGAGCGTACCGCAAACAACTAAAATGAAACTGTGAATGCGTGTGATGCTCATAGTCTAGGATCGCTACTAGGAACAAACCTAATATAACTTAAGGCGTTTTATCCAAAGCGATTATCTCCGGTTACATGGTAACCGCATTTTATTGAGCATCCCGGTTATTTGCAATCACGTCAAACGTGTAACCGCGTATAACGGTTACATGCCTGATTACTATAAACTATAACTATTCTTTTCAAGCATTTGACAGTATTTATATTTTGGCAGTTAAGCACTTTTCAGTAAAGATAAAAGTGGAATCTAAAGTGTATTTTTTTTGTCATCATATATTGTATTACAGCTATTAAAAATGACGATTAAATGTTCGCGCTAAAAATAAGAATATTAAAACAAATTTATCACCCAAACCAGTATATATGGTATTAATACAAAAAAAAATAGCAAATCTAGATGACCGTCGCCTGGCCGAACCTGGTCACGCGGAATCCTTCTCCACGCCGTGATTATTTCTGCAAAAGAATTAACACAT
>OY720455.1:22549460-22586960 GCA_963082715.1 Harpalus rubripes
GCGTGAAGCGTCGAGAGCTGTAAGCATTACTAAAGACGCTGGAACACTTCCACAAATTCTCATTGGGCGTAAATTCTTGCTGAGAACAGACCACGCTGCTCTGAACTGGTTGAGAAACTTTCAAAACCCAGAAGGACAAATGGCTCGTTGCATGGAGCGCCTTCAACAATATAACTTCGAGATTAAACATCGTCGCGGCACAATACACCTTAACGCCGACGCTCTGTCAAGAAGGCCCTGTCCAAAAGACTGCAATCATTGTCGACGAGTGGAAGCAAAAGAAGAGACCTACCTAGTAGCAAGAACCACTGTGGAAATAGAAGGGTGGACTAATGCTGAGCTGCGAATGGCTCAAGAAAAGGATCCTGGCATCTCGCCTGCGGTTCAGTAGAAATTAAGCGACCAAAGACGCAGTATAATTTAGGGGCACCATGGGAAATAATAGCCACAGACGTTGAAAGGCCATTCCCTGAAACCGATAAGGGCAATAAATATATCTTGGTAGTCATAGACTATTTTAGCAAATATATTGATGCCTATGGCCTCCGAAATCAGAAAACGACTACAGTAATCGAAACTCTAATAAATTGGATATGCCGATCTGGTTTGCCGTTAGAACTTCACTCAAACCAAGGCAGGAACTTCGAAAGAGAACTTTTCCAAGCTGTTTGCGAAACCATTGGCATCCGCAAAACCAGAACAACTCCTCTGCAGCCACAATCAGTTGGAATGGTGAAGCGTATGCTTCGTACCATGGGAAGACATCTAGCCAAGGTTATAGAACACCATCAGAGTGATTAGAATTCGCATTTGCCCCCTTGTTTTACCTGGTTTACAATGCCTCACCATATGAAACCACCGGTGTATCACCAAACAAAATTATTTATGGCAGAGAAGTAAGCTTCTGATAGATTTATTATACGATACTAAGCCCGAAGGAGCCGAAGCAGGGAAAGACTACGTAGAAAATTTGCGGAGAAAATGGACTCCGTGAACGAAGTAGTTCGTCGTCGAATCGGCGAAGCTAGTGATAAGATGAAAAATCGCTACGATATCAAAGCAGAAACTAGTGATTTTCACGAAGGAGACCAAGTGTGGTTGTATAATCCCATTCGACGAAAAGGCTACTCACCCAAGCTACAGAAGAATTGGGAAGGACCCTATAAAGTAATTAAAAGAATCAACGATGTAGTCTATAAGATGTTCATAGAAACCGACTAGCCTCCTATCACGGAAATCACAATGACGAGAAGTTGTGAATCCAACGAATGACACCTAACATTCACCAAGATTTTGAGGATTTCATGTCTAAGACTTGCAATGGAAACAAATTTCTATAAGGGATTACTACGGAAAAAGAAAGTGGCTAATTTAAGTCTAGTTTATTTAATTTTATATAAATCAAACCCGCGAACAAAATCAATAAAAACGTTACAATGTACAACAAAATAAGAAAACCGAGTAAATTTAGGTATAATATATGCGATGAATACTTTAAAAAGAGAAGAAAAAAAACAGATAGAAATCAGAAAAGAGGATATAATGGCACTATTCTAAAGAAATCTGTGCGTCTTAGAGATCTGTAAATAATGAACAAAATCGCAGTGAAGCTGCCACTAATGTAGAATTTTATATTAATGAACAAAAATAGATGCGTTTTTGTCAGTTTTTACAGATTTATAAGACGTGAGACTTACAGATTTGTTCAGAATTAGCCTATATGTTTATGAAGAAGGTTATGTGCGATAACATGGTGTCACCCACCTATTAACCCAGAAAAATTCTGCAAGATGGCGAATCTGAAATGACGTCACAGAGCCACAAAAATTTAATAAGTTCATTGCGAGTGTAAAAATAGATCCAATTAAAGAGAATCTACAATATTAGAAGAGTCGAGAATGAAGAAACTCTGGAAAGGTCTGCTAGAAGTGGAAGAAAGGCAAGGAAAATGAAGGAAATGAAAAAAACAGTAATTTGAAGAGATGGCGATAAAGGAAAGTGGACATTCTTACAAAAAACTTGGTAGGAAGTTTAAAAGTTGTCATGAATATGTTAGCAAAATTTTAAAGAATAGGAATATATTAAGAAAAAGAAAATCAGTACCCAAGTATCACAAAAACAATTACAAACGCAGAAAAAACTTCTTCGCAACTTACAAGACATTTATTTGAAGCCGTCTGATGATCGATTTGTTAACTTGGATGATGAGTCGAATTTTTTATTGGATGAAGCTGACGCCGCTGCAAACAATTCTTTCTACTATAAAGAAGATATCGAGCTTGATCTTGAAGCGAACGACATACCAAGTTCTCAAAGAAGATACTTATGTGGTTGGCTTTTAGCGCAAGACGAAGATCAGCAGCTTATATAGCCCCTTCTGGCCTTTCAATCAACCAAGATATACTGGTATATGCCATTGAATTTATAATACCATTATAAGAAAGGCAACGCAAAGCACTAACCAGTATCCTATATCTATCCTTTTTTACCGAAAATTTAACGTCGCGAGCTAACGATCTCTGCCGTCCAACATAATCCAATCGATGTCGAAGCTATTTATATCATACTATTCGCAGTTTATTTTGATTATATAAAATTCTAAAAATGTTTTAACCTGGCGAATAAAACTAACAATGTCTAACAGTCTAATTAAATAATAGGACTAGGATTATAAAATTTGCGAACTGAAGGCAGCTCGCCAATAGAAGACATTTATAATGGCTACAAAACAAACATAAAATGACAAGTTATTACTTCCATTCTATTATAGAAACTTGTTATTGTAAATTCTTACGTATATTGTTATCGGCATTTATAATAATTAGCTGGTAATAACAGAGAGATGATTATAAATTTAGTGCCTTTAAGCAAATATATTTTTTTTATCTTTCGAAAGCGACAATGACACTTTACGCTCATATTACACGCATTATTTTTTCTACGTTCGGTCTACATAGCGATATTTCTAAAAAAATCTGACAAGCAGGAAGTAACGCAAAATGTATCTAATGTAATTTTGAGCTCAGGACTTGTTAAAAGTGTACAATATATTTTAATATTGTAAATAATTAGATAAAATAAATTTATATTTTTCGAGCGACCTAGAATGTTTTTTATCCGATTGACATTAAAAGTATGATTTTTTGACAGCTAAATGTAAAATTTCACTGTTACTGCCTGGGCAGTAAAATATTTTTATTGACTATTATATAGCAACCACTATACAAAAGCACAGCAACGCTATGCAAAAGCACAGCAACCGGTCAACAAACGCATAGCAACATAATTTGATAGCGATAACTTTCAACTTATGCATTAAAAATAATCGCCAAAAAAATAATGTGTTCAACACGGCACTAAACACAGATTTACAGCTTCGACAGCATTCATTGTCCAGGCTGCAAATCTGGTATTTTATTGTCAAGTTAAACAAATAACTATTTTTCAACCGTTACCCTTGGCAACGCATGAAAAAGAACTTTGTTGCTCATTCCTCAAAACACATCAACTTTACGATGACATATGAGAGCGCAAATGTCTATTTTTTATAGCACTCCTAGAAAAACATTTTTTGCAGGTAATAATAAATAAAATTCGAATTGGGGGTCATCCATTTCATTCTAAGGTTAACAAACTATTACGTTTTATTTCTTTCCCACTGACATAAACGATTTTACAGCACCTGCGTCGAAAGGACCGGGGCGGGGGAGTGTACTATTCTTTCTTGCTTTCGTTGTTTCATTATACTGTATCTGTGCATCGTGATAACATATTGTAATATTTTTTAACTGTGTACACGATTATTGGTTTTATTTAAGGATTTTGTTTTAGAAACTTCTTTTTATACCGTGTTTTGCTGAGTTTTTGAATGTTCTGTTTTGATTTATTTTACGACTTTTGGCTTTGTTTCTGGATTTGACTTTGAAACCTTCTATTACAATTTAATTTTCTATTTTACACATTCTGATAACAACTCTCTGCTGTGATTTTGGATATTCTGTTTTGTTTTATTTTACAAATTTTAGCATTGTTTTTGGATTTTGACTTTGGTACCTTCTATTACAATTCCATTTTCTATTTTGGGTATTCTGATACTAACTTTCTGCTGTGTTTTTGAATTTTCTGTTTTGATTTATTTTACGACTTTTGGCTGTGTTTCGGGATTTTGACTTTGAAACCTTCTATTACAATTTCATTTTCTATTTTCGATATTCTGATAACAACTCTTTGCTGTGTTTTTGTATATTCTGTCTTGTTTTATTTTACGATTTTTGGCTTTGTTTATGGATTTTGACTTATGTGCCTTCTATTACAATTTAATTTTCTATTTTACACATTCTGATAACAACTCTCTGCTGTGATTTTGGATATATGCCAATTAAAATTCGAAATATGTTTTGGCGTCGGTTGGGATCGAACCCAGTTCCCCAGATTCGCAACCAGATACTCAGGCACGCGGCCGCAAGACCCCATAATAATAAGTTTAATAATAATAATTTTTTATTTTGCCATACTACTAAATTTATAATTCATGTTTAAAACAAAAAACGTAGATATGTTATATATCGTTGAAAATAAGGAAAAAGATGTTTGAAGGTTGTAGACAATGGTTGATTTTAATTAATAACACACGTATCTCGAACAGGCATTGTCGTTATTTTTACAAAAAATATACTCCACGAAGTTTCGATTGATAATATCTCCAATCGTTATCAAGTGTAAACTGAGCAATAATCTTAAAGCTACGACACTTTATACTAGGAGGGATGTGATGAGCTGTGACGATTCCGTTTCAGATGATGGAGTTGACCAATTAGGGGGCGCCACACGGTACGAATATCTGTGCTGGGATGGCTGAATACTGCACTGTTGTTGGTGATGTACGCTGTTTCTTTGAATTTTCTTTTATACCAATGATCACATTATCGACAGAGAAGGTCATTGGTATAAAAGAAAATTCAAAGAAGCAGCGTACAACACCAACAACAGTGGAGTATTCAGCCATCCCAGCACAGATATTCGTACCGTGTGGCGCCCCCTAATTGGTCAACTCCATCATCTGAAACGGAATCGTCGTAGCTTTAAAATTATTGCTCAGTTTACACTTGTTAACGATTGGAGATATTATCAATAGAAACGTCGTGTGGTATATTTTTTGTAAAAATAAAGACAATGTTTGTTCGAGATACGTGTGTTATTAGTCAAGGAAAAAGATGAAGATATTTATCCCATTTAAAAAATATTTTCCCGTATTGCGAGCGCACTTTTATAGAGCGCTCTTTTACATTATACTCTTATGAGAAGTGTGCTCCATAAACGCGCTTTTGTTATAAAAGTGCGCTCGTAATACGGACCATATAAATTTTTTTAAAACAATTTTTCTTTATCTCTCATAATAAGCGAGATATGATGTAATTTATAAATAAGTAAAATCATATTGTAGTCAGTTGCTAAAAACAAAAAACGACTGAAAATTCTTGTTGTGCCTATTAAAGTTGTATCAAGAAGTTGGCCTATAAAGACCTAAATCAATTTTCTATAGCGTGCATAATAAGAAAGGTGTTCATATTCATAAGGAACTCGAATTTGTTTTATCCTGCATTGTGTAAATCTCGGATAATAAAAACGATAGAGCAAAACCGATGAAACTTTCCTGGGTCAACTTTTCGAGAAAAGTGTAATAGTTACCTACTGCAGGAATAATTTTCGATCTTCTTTTAAGTCTGAGCCACATAAAGTATCTCATATCTTATTGTGATAGAAAAAATTGTTTTAACAAATTTTTTACCGTTTTTACAATTTTCGAGATATAACACAAAGTTATGATTTTTTAAATGGAAACCCATGTTGAAAATAATCTCGTCTTTTTTTTTTTAAAGCTTGTCAATGATATATAACAGGTCTACATTCTTTTGTTTTAAATACAAACACAAGATGAATTATTAATTTATTGGAGTGAAAAAATAAAGAAACAATTGAAAAATTAATTACAGATCATCGTTTGTTTATTTCTAGTCTTACATACTTGTTTTATTTGTACTCATTTTTTCAATTCATTTACTTTAGAAAGTATATTAAACCAATCTTTTCGAATTTTGTCAAAGCCAACTGTAACGTCGATAATTAATAACAACTAACTCGAAAATAATTGGTTTGAAATAATTTCAACAACATAGGTAATTAACAGTTCTAGAATCAAAATAAATTAACTATAATCTGTATTTGATTTTTTCACTTGTTTCTTAATAATTTTCAATTTTTTAGCCCCAATAAGTTAATAATTCACCTTGAATTCGTTTAAAACAAAAGAATTTAATCTTGTAATATTACTAAAAAGCTTATTTGTTAAAACGATTTTTCTCTATCATAATAAAAATAAGAAATGAGATATTTTCGAAATGAGCTAAAAACCAGGTTTTGCTTGTACCTCAGTAACAAGGGAAGATTCTAAATTCCTGTGGTGACTATTAAACTTTTCTCGAAAAGTTGACCCAGAAGTGTTATTCTCGAGTTCATACGAGCAGCGTTCGTCTACGGTTTCGACAAATTTTCGTATGACTTTCAATTTACCGTATTCTAGAGCATTCACATGCTGTTCATGTCCGAGTTTGTTCGAGTTCTTGTACTAGAATTTAGAGTATTTTACGAAAATTTCAAAATAATTCGTAGTCTACTATGAAAACAGAAAAGTAATACTTATATTATTTTATTAAGGAAAATATACTTAGATATTCCAATATTTTTTTCTGTTGCGGTAGGATAATATAATCTTAAAGAGGATTTCAATTTCAATTTTTCCATATTGTGTTCTTATATAATAACTTGTGAATACGTTTCAGAAATGACAGCGTTAGATGAGATAATACATTTAGCTGGTGTAGCTGCAATTGAGGAGGCCGAAATAAATGCAGAAGCAGTCAGGCAATTTCACATTCGTGACGACACATTTGATTTGCCTAGAAAATAGTTTGTGAAATTATTTAGACTGTCGATAGAAATGACTTATAATTTACTTGAGAAGTTGGAAGATTATTTAAAGCCTCCGTCAAGAAAATATGCACTTCCTGTACCCGTGAAAGTAAAATATTTTATATTAATCCTGAGTGTAAAATAATGTTTATCGTTGTTTTATTCTTATAGGTAACAAACACCAAAAGATTTGAACAAAAATAGAAATGTCAAATAGACAAATATTAAACAAACGTATGTTTCTTAAATGCCAACTCTCTTAAGTTTTGTTCTGTCAGATGAATGTTTTTAACGCATTAAAAACATTAGAAAATATAGTAAAATATGTGTTAGTTCATAAACAACGCTCCACAAACCAAAACAAAGATATTTATTCTTAAATTTAAAGAAATTTATTAAAATTAAATTCAAGTTAGTGAATTTGTAACACTGTAAGAAACATTCGCATTAGATTACTCGTATGACTTCTTTACGTACACCTCTATGGAATACGTGTATCTGTTTCTATATGGAAATTTTTATGCGAACGCGTTCGTATTGGAATCTGCTCGTATAAGCTCGAGAATTGAGCCCCAGGAATGTGCTCTACCGTTAATATTACCCGAGATCGAGATACCTTAAAACAATATTGAAATTGAGACATTCTGTACTGTAAATTCAAATGTTTCGCTTAATTGGAAAAAAAAGTTTTTTATTTATTAAATTAATTATTATTATTTTAATTCAAATTATATTTTATAATTTCTCAATGTTATTATATTTGCTTGGAATTTTATTTCAATACCATGGATAACACTGTAAAGAAGTAACTTTCATAAAATTGTAAATTCAATTTTGTCGATTATGCAACGTAAAAAATAAAAAAATGATTATTGCATTAAATGCATAATTTAATTCACTACAGCAATTATTTAAAACATTGTCTAGAATTAATAGGCCACTTTTACGCAAGGAAAAACTTTTCCAATGTAACACGGCTATAGCCCGCTTTTCGTAGCCCGGTATAAATATGAGAAAAAAACTTACTGAATTTTACGTCAACTTGTCCGCGGTCATTGATATTCACTCCTAAGAAATCGCCAACCATAAAATATTCACCAATGAAATGGCAAAGAGGTTGACTATAAATCACATCAATGGTTCGCTTTTTAAAATCAACACTAAAATATCATTATTTTTAATATTACTCGTATTCCAAATATATCCTACAATTTTATTTTATAAATACTCACTATATTTCACTTATTTGTATATTTTCGAGACCATCCATATACCCATTGGTAATTTTTCCAAAAAGATTTGGTATATTTTTCTCACTGTTAAAACTAACATTGCGTAAGTTGTATTCTGAAAAAATGCAATTAGTTTATAATAACTGAATGAAAAATATAAACTTTCTTTACTTCAATAAATTCAACTTTATGCATATTTTTTATTACAATAAATTGTAATTCAGTATCATTTTAATAAATAGACT
Organism: Harpalus rubripes; assembly: GCA_963082715.1. Taxonomy (NCBI): domain Eukaryota; kingdom Metazoa; phylum Arthropoda; class Insecta; order Coleoptera; family Carabidae; genus Harpalus; species Harpalus rubripes. Next base: position 22,557,907 of record OY720455.1, read on the forward strand.
ATAAATTTTTCATACCTTCTACAAACTTTGGCCAGGCCTTAGTAATACTATTTTTTAAACATTTATTCAAATTTTTGTCATCCCTGGAACATTTTTCAAAACTTGTAGCTAGAAAAAAATCTATATAATTTTAATTTTTGCTATAATATTAAACAAAATAACGTACGTGATACGGCAGCTAAACTTAAACTTAAGATTGACAATAAAACATATAACTTATTCATTGCTGTAGATTTTGGAAAGTGCTTTTCCTCAAATTTAGAAAGAATATATATAGTGGAACAAACTTGTAATTATGTTAATTTATAAAAGTTTTTATTAAATAAATACTAAGGTATTTATAAATTCACCTTGTAAATACAATGTCAAAACTTTTGCAAAGTTAAGGTTAAAAGTGCGTATTTAATTGCATATTTTTTTGTTTACATTAGTTGGATTAAGATTAGTAAGTATTGAAAACATGCCATATTTTTATCTTAATGCGTAAAAAAGTATGTCGTAGAATTTCATGGACATTCAGTGGCACATATGCATACAATTTTACCACTCGTCATACCGCTGGTAAGGGGGGTAATGTTTTCGGTCCAAAAATTCAAAAGTGAGTTTTCAGTGAATAAGCACGAATTAGTCCCCACAACACACATTTTATAGAAGTTTTTATTAAATACACATTAAGGTATTTATAAATTCATCTCGTAAAAGCAATGTCAAAACTTTTGCAAAGTTAAGGTTGAGAATGCGTATTTAATTGCATATTTTTTGTTTACATTAGTTGGATTATGGGTGCGTTAAAAACAGCGCCATGAGGTGACCTGGGTTAATTAGAAACTAATTGTAAATGACAAAAGTATTCCACAGATGGACCTATGTCTGCAGGTTCGAATCTTAGCTACTATTAAATTAAAACTTCCGGGAGGCGGGACGGGGGACGCATGTCTACCGCAAAATAGAGGTAGAGGGTTGGTTCCTGGCTCATTGTTAAATGGTTGGAAGGGTATTCTATTATACAAGCTATCTCGACATTTGTATGTTGCTCGAATTTTCATAGATCTTGACAATTTGTTGTTATCATTAAAATTAGTATACTGTTTTTTATTTATATCTAAATAATAACTAATCCACTATAGTACTCACAGTCATTTTATGATTACCAGTAAAATAGTCAAAATGAGATGTCCGTCATGTTGGATTGCCCCATACCTCCGATTTCTTTAAAAAACTTAATTAATAATTTGAGCTAATTTTGTTCTACTTTGCTGCCAAGTTTCGGAATTTGTTCTATGTAAACAACCGAGATATGTACTATGCAATGGGGCAATCCAATGTGACGCTATCGATTTTTTAAACTGGAAAAGATATGTAAATTCAGACAGTACTAATAATTTATGGTGAATTTTTTCTAATTTGTTTCTAAGTTTCAGAATTCGATCTATATAAACAACCGAGATATGCAGCTTGATTCTCGTGACACTTGTTTCGTATACAATATTGAAAACAATGTAGTTTAAAATATTATATAAAATTCGTATTCACGTGACTCCCTTGAAAACGGTCTGTATGCAATTTATTGTATTGAAATGTATACAAGTATGAAGTTAGTCAGTTTCCTTATTTGACATTTATTTTTGACATAAGTGACATTTCCTAAATCCAAAAGTTTGCATACATTAAATAAAGAAGATTGTATGAAAGACGCAGATTATGTATAAGAATATTTAAAACCCGGTACAATAACAACTTTAACTTCAGAATATGTTTTAGGTACGTATGACAAGAAATAGTATATTCTTGTGGAGATGGACCGTTCAAAGACGAAACGAACACTGGCAAACTGCATATAGGAGTAAATGATTGATGAAATAGTTAATTATAACAGTTTGATGAAACTAACCATAGCTGAATAAACCAGAATAACTAGTCGTAACTATGTATTATATTATGAAATTCTTGAGATACATACATATGTATGTATATTCATGAATCCTAAAAACTAATAATAGTATTAACGACAAATTCTCATTTTCGAAATCCGCTGAAAAAATACATTTACGTCTATCTGTTGACCACCATAAAGTAGAATTTTGTTGAAATTAAAAATGTAATCATTAATTACATTTTTACTAGATGTAAGCATCCGCTAACTAATAACTAGTTTATGAATAAGTAACTGTTTAACACCAATAACTTTTAAATAACTTCTTTGATGAATAAATGTAATATTTATAAGAATAGACAGTTCAATAAGATAGTTTTATTGTTATAAGAACAGATCTGGATTTGGGTAATTCAGCAGAGATGAAACTTAGGTGCGTGAAGTTAGAGGTACCACTTTCAAATAACGATATGATTGATATGCTATAATTTAGTGCTAATTTATTGCTAATTATTGCCGTATAACACAAATTTATTGCTATTGTTGTTATGAAGATAATAACTAATTTATAAGTGTACCTCCAAGTTCACGCTGGAGGTACCACATTAATAAACCACAAAAACTAGTACGCAGTAATTTAGTGCTAATTTATTGCTAATTATTGCCGTATAACACAAATTTACTGCTATTGTTGTTATGAAGATAATAACTAATTTATAAGTGTACCTCCAAGTTCACGCTGGAGGTACCACATTAATAAACCACAAAAACTAGTACGCAGTAATTTAGTGCTAATTTATTGCTAATTATTGCCGTATAACACAAATTTATTGCTATTGTTGTTATGAAGATAATAACTAATTTATAAGTGTACCTCCAAGTTCACGCTGGAGGTACCACATTAATAAACCACAAAAACAAATACGCAGTAATTTAGTGCTAATTTATTGCTAATTATTGCCGTATAACACAAATTTATTGCTATTGTTGTTATGAAGATAATAACTAATTTATAAGTTCACGCTGGAGGTACCAAATTAATAAACCACAAAAACTAGTACGCAGTAATTTAGTGCTAATTTATTGCTAATTATTGCCGTATAACACAAATTTATAGCTATTGTTATGAAGATAATAACTAATTTATAAGTGTAGGTCCAAGTTCACGCTTGTGGTACCACATTAATAAACCACAAAAAATAGTATGCAGTAATTTAGTGTTAATTTATTGCTACTTATTGCCGTATAATACAAATTTATTGTTATTGTTGTTGTGGAGGTAATTAATTATGTTTAGGACAGAGCCATTAAACATTTATTAGTTAAATAGATTTTAAAAAATTCCCCCCTACACAATGTACAGCAAATAGAATATTGTACCAAGAGACTGAATTTTGTTGCCATTTTAATAAACCCAGTAGCAGAGAATATCTAGGTCCAGGAATGTTCATCATCAAGGCTATGTCCTTAAATATCCCGAATTCAGGGTACTGGACGTTTAACGCACGTACAGCCCTGTCTCGCACGCAGGCCACCAGTCTCTGGAAAAATCCCACCAGCGTCATCAAATACCACCCAGCAATAGTGATTTGAGAATTTGAACCAACTCTTCATGAAAGATTGGAATCAGAGTGAACCTAGCAGCCGATTCGAATGAAACATATTTTGGACAACCCTACCACGGTCGAAACATGCACAATGCGGAGATGAAGACAGTAATATAAGAACATAACATACTGAATATTATTTAACAAATATTAACATGTAAATATTTTAAAAAAATATAGAGCAAAGTATATATTCAATGTTTTCATAAATAAATAATAGAAAATAATTTAAAATATTAAACAACATAAAGATCAAATATAGTGAGACTCAAAACTAAAATGCTCTTTATCACTATAATAAAGGCCGTGGGAAAACCATATTAACCACAGTTATTATTGTGAACCCCTGAATACAAAAATGTAAAAATTATTAAAATATTTGGGGGATAACGGTTAATAATATAAGATTAAACTCGGAAGCAACGAGAATTATTCTTGTTTCAAAGTTTTATTTAAAAAAATTACTAGATGCTGTGACAAAACCATATTACTACCAGTCATTACTACACACTCCCTGAATACAAAAATGTATTTTTTTTTAATATTCAGGAATGAGCGTTATTAATATAAGTTTAAACTCTGGAGCAGCGAGAATTTGTCTGGTTTCATAGTTTTTATTAAAAAAAAATTACTAGAAACTGTGACAGAACCATATTACTACCAGTTATTTCTAAACACTCCGTAAATACAAAAATATAAAAATTATTGAAATATTCAGGGGATGAGAGTTAATAATATAAGTTTAAAATCAGAAGCAGCAAAAAATTGTCTTGTTCCAAAGTTTTTATTTAAAAAAAATTACTAGAAGCTGTGACAGGACCATATTACTACCAGTTATTACTACACATCCCGTGAATACAAAAATGTATTTTTTTTAATATTCAGGAATGAGCGTTATTAATATAAGTTTAAACTCTGGAGCAGCGAGAATTTGTCTGGTTTCATAGTTTTTATTAAAAAAAAATTACTAGAAACTGTGACAGAACCATATTACTACCAGTTATTTCTAAACACTCCGTAAATACAAAAATATAAAAATTATTGAAATATTCAGGGGATGAGAGTTAATAATATAAGTTTAAAATCAGAAGCAGCAAAAAATTGTCTTGTTCCAAAGTTTTTATTTAAAAAAAAAATTACTAGAAGCTGTGACAGGACCATATTACTACCAGTTATTACTACACATCCCGTGAATACAAAAATGTATTTTTTTTAATATTCAGGAATGAGCGTTATTAATATAAGTTTAAACTCTGGAGCAGCGAGAATTTGTCTGGTTTCATAGTTTTTATTAAAAAAAAATTACTAGAAACTGTGACAGAACCATATTACTACCAGTTATTTCTAAACACTCCGTAAATACAAAAATATAAAAATTATTGAAATATTCAGGGGATGAGAGTTAATAATATAAGTTTAAAATCAGAAGCAGCAAAAAATTGTCTTGTTCCAAAGTTTTTATTTAAAAAAAAATTACTAGAAGCTGTGACAGGACCATATTACTACCAGTTATTACTACACATCCCGTGAATACAAAAATGTAAAAACTATTGAAATATTCAGGGGATGAGGGTTAATAGTATAAGTTTAAAGTCATCCCCTCAATTTCAGAATATTTCAATAATATTTACATTTTTGTATTCAGAGGGTGTGTAGTAATAACTGGTAGTAATATGGTTCTGTCACAGCTTCTAGTAATTTTTATAAAAAAAAAAAACTTTGAAACAAAACAAATTTTTGCTGCTTCTGATTTTAAACTTATATTATTAACCCTCATCCCCTGAATATTTCAGTAATTTTTATATTTTTGTATTCAGGGGTTGTGTAGTAATAACTGGTAGTAATGGTTCTGTCACAGCTTCTAGTATTTTTTTAAATAAAAACTTTGTAACAAGACAAATTTTTGCTGCTCCCCAGTTTAAACTTACATTATTAACCCTCATCCCGGGAATATATAAAAAAAAATACATTTTTGTATTCAGAGGGTATGTAATAATGACTGGTAGTAATATGGTTTTGTCATAGCTTCTAGTAATTTTTTTTTAAATAAAAACTTGAAACAAGAATAATTCTCGTTGCTTCTGAGTTTAATATTATATTATTAACCGTTATACCCCGAATATTTTAATAATTTTTACTTTTTTGTATTCTGGGACTTTGCAATAATAACTTTGGTTAATATGGTTCTCCCACGTTTATTATAGTGATAAAGAGCATTTTACTTTTGTGTTTCACTATAATTGATATTTATGTTGTTTAATATTTTAAATTGTTATTTTCTATTATTTATTTATGTAAACATTGAATGTATACTTTGCTCTATTTTTATATATATATATATATATATATATATATATATATATATATATATATATATATATATATATATATATATATATATATATATATATATATATATATATTTACATGTTAATATTTGTTAAATAATATTCAGTATGTTATGTTCTTATATTACTGTCTTCATCTCTGCATTGTGCATATTTCGTCCGTGGTAGGGTTGTCCAAAATATTTTTCATTCGAATCGGCTGCTAGGTTCACTCTGATTCCAATCTTCGGTTCAGTCTGATAAGATTGGTTCCCTACCTCTGTTGGGGATGTCACACATCAACAGGACAAGATATTTACTCTTTTGGTATTGTTGCAATAATTATTCACTGGTTCGTGTGTAAATCTTTTTGTTATATGTTATGTATTGTTCTGTATCTGTAAATAATTAGTGTAATATAATATAACTATTTTTTTTATTAACTTTACACCGCCTAATTATTTGTGCATCCTGAGAAAACGCTGCGACACAATTATCTCCATCATTAGCAAATTATTTATTGTTAATTATTGCCTTATAATAAGTATAAGTAATAACTAATAAGAAAAATTTATCTGGCATATAATGATATGGATGAAGGGCATTATGAAGATGTTTAGACCGTTAGAGTGCAATAAGTTTACAAGTCCGAGGGCCTCTGGCTCTGGTCCGTGGACTTGTTAATCGCCAGAGGGCTGTAATCAAGGGCGTAGCCCGAATTTTGACAAGGGAGGGACGTAGCAACTGAGTCAAATATTGAAACATTTATTTACTAGAAATTATCTTTTATAAATCATACAATATAAATATTTAAAAATAAGTGTACTAAGATATAATTTTCTTAAAATAGACATCATGAACTAATTGTTTTTTTTTTTAATTTCTTAAATAATTATAGTTGTTGGTAGGCATGGTATTACTACATGATGCCGGTATCTCAACCAATATTTGTTGTCGTCTGAATATTCTTTCGGTGGATAAGTGAAGAAGATCAATTCCAGCATTACTTAAATGTCAACCTCTAATCAATTTATTTTTGTTAAAAATTATCTTTGACAGGCCTCTTGTGCTATTTTAGTTTTTCGAATGACTAATGTGCATCATGACACACTGTACCATAAATACTCGTAACTATTTACATATTTTTTTTATGTAACTATATACATTCAAATTTACCGCCATTAAATTTTAATCTCGAATCTACAGTCCGTACCTGTGACAACAGTGGCCTACGCCTCCACGGTTGTTAGGTTGGCAATAATGGAAAATACAATAAAAGCGTTCTTATTTGCGTAAGATTTACATTATTTTGTTTGATAGTAAACAATTTAATGAAATTTAATAATAATTATTCGACTACACTTCTAAGCAGAAGCACCATAACACAATATTACAAAACAAAAACCATTTGGTAACAGTTGGTAAAACTGTATATAACACAACATAACGTTTCGTAGAGTTATTATATTATATTATACTCGTACTTATAATTTAATTAAATTCAATAATGTTTGCACTTTTCATTCTACAACTAGGTTTTATTATTTTGAAATAAAGAAATTATATAAAATACATATTTTAAGTGATTGAATAGTTATTTTCTTTCATTGTTTTGTAAAATTTTACACTAGAAGTGCGCGCGTATTAGCGTCATGCATCAGTTTAATTCGGCACAAAGCTTGTCAATGTATTCTATTTATCAGGGGCGGATCTAGTCTAAGAGTTTAGGGGGGGTAATTATGAAATTTTCAAAAAAAATCACAAATGTTTTATTTAATATGACCACCGTAATATACTAAGAAGCAAAAAATAATGTATAATAATGAAATGTTAAGTTTAAATAATATTAAATTATTTAATTTTATAAATTAATCATTTCACAGTTATAGGTACATTTACGAGCGAAAAGTTGAGATCAATTTGAAATTATGATGTATTTCAAACTGATCTCAATTTATGTCACTTGAAGTCATATAGCCCTGTACATTTCCCGCCTTGTACTTCGTGACTGGGTACAAATCTATACCATGAAGTTGTTGCACATCATTGAATTCGAACTTAGCGCGTTATCTCATCTCGAAGTACACTTCGAAAATAAAATTTATTTTATTCCTTTTAATAATAGTTAAGTATTAAGAACGGTAAGGACAGTTCACCGATTAATGACAATTGTTTGGAGGAGGAGCATAGCGACGACTCTATTTTTGTCTGAGATCGGTAATTCTTTAACATTCGTAATGCTTATAACATTTTTTGCACGATCGACGCACAAAATTTAAAAAAAATTGAATTGAAAATTATTTTGACACATTAAAAAATTTTAGTTGTCATTTTGAAAGTAAGCTTCGGTTGTTGTTTTTATTTACTTACCGTTCGGTAATATATAGCCTAGTGTCTTGGAAACCCTATCGGTAAACATTAAAAAAAACCCATCGTGCAGAAAACGTAAACTTATCCTAAAACATAATGCAAATGTTACACATGTTTAAATTAAAATACATTTTGTTTTGAAGTGTAATTCGGGATGTAGTGAACGCGTCAAGTTTGAATTCCTTGATACGCAGCAACTTCATGGTATAGATTTGTACATAGTGACAAAAGTACAAGGCGAGAAATGTATAGAGCAATATAACCTCAAGGGGCGATATATGCCAAGAAATGTACAGAGTGATATGTGCACATTTAGGAATTTGTATGCATTCCCATTTAAAATAAAAATACTTCATAATAAAAACAACATATTTTCAATTTTCTTAGGGGGGATAATTACTCTCTTTACTACCCCCATAGATCCGCCAGTGCTATTTATTAAAGAGATAAACTTGAAAGACGCACGCTGAAGGTGCATTCATAAATAGAAATTACTGTTTGTTTTATAGCTTTAACAAATTTCTGTTTAACTAATTTGTGAATAAGAAATGACAGTTTGATGTGCTGCCGACATAAATTAAATAAAATTTGCCATAATTAAAGAAAATATTTGGGTTGTGCCTGTAATCTATGCTATGTAAAATACGTCATTGTCTACGCGTAGACAATGATGTTTTTACGTTTGTATATTGTCTACGCGCATGTAGACTATTGGGACCCGCAGGATGGTATGCAACATCATCGGTATTTTGGGGAACTAAATTAATGGCGGCCAGTAGGACATGTCAAATATATAAACGTCAAGAACCATCGTTTAGTTAAAAAGTAAAAGAAGTTCTCACGCTTTAATTTTATAATTTATTTTGAAAATGTTCGAAAAATAAGCGAATTAAAGGAAATAAACATAATGTACATAGATAAGTGCTGTATTAAAGGGTGTACGAGTACCACAAAAATTCAAGACATATTCCATAATTTTTGGAAAGAAGAAAAACATGATTGATTGAAATTATGGAAAAGAGCTTTAAATATATCGGAAAGCTTCAATCTTGTAAATATCACTGTTCCGTGCATCTCATAAATAATTATATTACAATTTTGCTGGTATGTAGTTTTAAGAGAATTATTGACAGTTTTTATATATAAAATTTATAGTTTCATTGATTTTACAAATTTTTGTCCTTACAAACTGCATTTCCAAGTCAGAATTGTCATAAATCGAGTTAATAAATAATCACGAATTAATGAATTGATGTCCCTCAACTATGTTTCTAGTTGAAGGATATGACCAAACAAACTTAAAAATTGTGTTGATTTGAAATGTTATTATAATTTTGGGTCAGAAAGCGCTTATTCAAAATGCAAACAAACTTGACAGGTTCTACTGGCCGCCATGACAATTGCGCTTACAAGGCCGTCAACGGATTCTGCGGGTCCCAATAATAATTATTTTACTTTTTGCTTAAAAATATATTACTATTACCGATTAATTTACAAGGTATTTTTAAATGAGCCATTGGAAGTAGAACGATGTCATTTTATTGAAATTGTGAAGCAAGTTTAATTTTACTATTTATAAACTAGTAATTCTTTTCTTTACAAAACAGCAATAAATTTATGCCGTACGGCAATAGTTAGTAATAGTACTAGGTTTTATGATTTAATAATGTAATACCTCGACAGGAAGGTACACTTATAAATAATTAAATATTTCCATAATTACAATAGCAATATATTTGTATTATACGGCGATAATTAGCAATAAATTAGCACTAAAGTTACTGCGTACAAGTTTTTGTGGTTTATTAATGTGGTACATCCAGCGTGAATTTGGAGGTACACTTATAATTTAGTTGTTATCTCCATAACAGGAATAGATAAATTTGTATTATACGGCAATAATTAGCAATAAATTAGCACTAAATTACTACGTACTAGTTTTTGTGGTTTATTAATGTGGTACTTCCATCGTGAACTTGGAGGCACACTTATAAATTAGTTATTATCTTCTTAACAACAATAGCAATAAATTTGTGTTATACGGCAATAATTAGCAATAAATTAGCACTAAATTACTACGTACTAGTTTTTGTGGTTTATTAATGTGGTACCTCCAGCGTGAACTTGGAGGTACACTTATAAATTAGTTATTATCTTCATAACAACAATAGCAATAAATTTGTGTTATACGGCAATAATTAGCAATAAATTAGCACTAAATTACTGCGTACTTGTTTTTGTGGTTTATTAATGTGGTACCTCCAGCGTGAACTTGGAGGTACACTTATAAATTAGTTATTATCTTCATAACAACAATAGCAATAAATTTGTGTTATACGGCAATAATTAGCAATAAATTAGCACTAAATTACCGCGTACTTGTTTTTGTGGTTTATTAATGTGGTACCTCCAGCGTGAACTTGGAGGTACACTTATAAATTAGTTATTATCTTCATAACAACAATAGCAATAAATTTGTGTTATACGGCAATAATTAGCAATGAATTAGCACTAAATTATAGCATATAAATCATATCGTTATTTGAAAGTGGTACCTCTAACTTCACGCACCTGGTCTAAAACAATTCATTAGTGTAGATTGCATATTGGCTATATTTTATTTCAAAATCTCATAATTGCTCTTTTCGGCATTAATAATATCATTAATTAGCATAATTAAATTTGTATTAATCATTAACACAAATTAAATAATATTGTAATATTTATTGTTTTTGTAACAAGTAGCTGAGTTCCTTGTTCAGATTAAAATATTCGAAAACAATTATTGTTTTCTATACAATGTAATTTTGGTCATCTGAATATCAAAAATTGTATAATTTACAATAAATTTTTGACAATTCCATTATTGTTTTGTATACAATATTGTTTTAGAATCAATGTTCACGTGAATTTCAATATTATAATTTATTGTATTAAAAACAATAATTGTTTCGTATACAATATTGTTTTATAAACAAGAGTCACGAGAATCAGGCCGATGAGCTATGATATGAAGCAATCCAACGTGACGCTATCGACACTTTAAACTTAAAAAGATATGCAAATTCTGAAAGTACCAATAATTTATGCTGAGTTTGTTCTAATTTGTTCCCAGATTTCAGAATTTGTTCTTTATAAACAATCAAGATATGAATAACTATGCAATGGGACAATCCAAAGTGACGCCACCGATATTTTAAACTGAAAAAACATTAAAATTTAAATTACAAACACACCAATATGTCAATTTAATTATGTGACTGTTACATGTCAATGACATTGGATATATCATATATAGTGTGAACATTAAAAACCATGACATGTGTTTAACATGGAAAAACAGTTTTTTTAAATATCATTTGTCCCGCAAGATGATAGTGGGAGTTTTTGATATGGTTAGAAAGATTATTTAATTTGTCATCGAAGAGTATCTAAATACTCCTAATTTAATGGCTTATTATTGAAATATTTGCAAAAGTATAATGCAATTTGACAGTTATTATTTATTATTTATTAAAAACATTAATCATGGAAACGTATTCAGTAGCTCAATTGGTTAAATCGGGGCACCGTTATAATTATTCACAAGTTCAAATCCTGCCCGCCTTATATTTTATATTTTTTATTTTTTGTGCAACCGGACGCGAAATAAGCATTTCGCAGCCGCAATACAGGCCGCGAAATTAAATTTCGTGACCGTTGTCATGGTAGCGGCCGCGATATTAGGTAAATATTCACTCTGACACTTGAGAATTGCATGGTTTTGTTTATCAAATGTTAATTCCATAGCCACCTTAAAAACTAACTTTCTATTTACAATGAAACTGTTTAAAATTAATAAAATTTGTAATTACACATTTTTTACGGTTGCACAAAAAATATTGTGTACACCTTGTCCGCGAAATCCTTTAGCGCCCTCGAGATTGTCTTGCCTCGGCCGCAAGCGGCCTCGGCGACAATTTTTCTCTCAGTACGCTAAAGATTGATTTCGCGGCCTTGATATACAAATAACTATTATTTTGTAAAATGTATTATTAAATATATTATAAAATTAAAATCTGAATTGGTAAATCAAGTATTTTATAGCATAAATCTATGAGAAATGAAATAAAACAAATATTGTACCTAAAGTAACTTACATAATTAAAATTAATAAAAAAAATTGTGAATTCTATAAAATATTTGATGAAACTCAATTTTATGTTCTTCGTAATTATATTTACAACATTTTTAATATAGTCTACAAAAGCATTCCAATCTGACGTATTGAATACAATACTGTTCTGCAATTTATAATTTAAAATATTAACGACTTCTACATTTATGGGCTACATACCCACATACAGGACTTTTTGATTATTTTTGCAAAGACTGTAGGCATATTGTAGCAATAAGCGATATTCATGATGACTGGTTATCATTTTCTGAGCCATCCTACAAAAAGGAACAAATATTAAAAATATCTAATAATTGATTTTATATTACAAAAAAAATCATACCTTGACCAATTTTCCAGCATCTACCTGAGATTTTAAAAAAATGTAAAATGCCTTCACCTCGTCTTCAAGAAAATCAAAGACTTCTTGAATTTTACAAGTAACTGCATAATATTAATTTCTTTACTAAAATAACTATTACAAATTTTTCACCTTCAGTATAACGTTCCAAACTATCTCTGTAAGACTCATGCAAATTTTTTTCGAAATCTTTATCGAAACGCGTCCGCTTGTACCAAATAATAGCAATGTTTTTCTAAATTTGTTATGCCTGTTTCTAGATCAACAGCGTCCTCTGTTTTTACATAGCAACACAACAACAACACTTTAAACAAAGGAACTGTACGTACTGTACTTCACACTAGGCCCATATATTTCTAACTACAATTTGTATCATCTATAAAGCATATACTATTTTGTAATACAGGATGAGTCTGGAAAGACGCCCCCACTTTAACTTTTTTATTATAAGTAATAGAAAAAAATGGCTCATGTAAAAGTTTTATTATTTTACATGTACTATTTGATGGCAGATGTAGATATTTTTATAAAGTCAGGTTAACAAGATACGACTATCAACTTTTATTTTTCAAATGGCAACCTATAATTATTTTAATAAAATAGAAACCACAATTTTTTCTCTTTTCAAAGATGTATAATTTTTTATTAATGTATTTGAAAAATTTCGAGAAAAATGAGATAATTTAGAAATATTAGAAATAATTTTTAAACAAATATTATAGGTGGCTATGTAAAAAAAACAAAACGTAACAAGGTAAAACAATTAAATTAATGTCAAAAAAATATACATTTGTTTCTTACTTAATTTAACTTATTTTGTAAACAAAAAAAAACATTTTGAAATGTTTACAAAGAACGATTTAATTGATATGATTCTAATAATTGATAAATCGACTGCAATGATAAGCAGAGCAAAAAGAATTTCCCGGGTGTGGTTTCCTAGACGTTGGCAACCGAGTTTAAGAACACTGAGAAGAATTTTTACCCGATTTCGAGAAACAGGTTAAGTTAAAAACCAAAACGAAATACAGCTAATGTTATGCTGGCAGATGTTCGAACACATCACGTTCAACGCTTGAATTTTTGTATTACAGAACATGGTCGTAATTTTGAACATTTGTTTTAAGTTGTTTTTGTTACTAAATTTGTTGTTTTAGTTTGCTAAGTTGTATAGCACTGTTACTTTTTGTTTATTTTCACATAGCCACTTATAATATTTGTTTAAAAATTATTTCTAAATTATCTCATTTTTCTCGAAATTTTTCAAATACATTAATAAAAAATAATACATCGTTGAAAAGAAAAAAAAATGGCGGTTTTTATTTTATTAAAATAATTATAGGTTACCGTTTGAAAATAAAAGTTGATAGTCCTATTTTGTAAACCTGATTTTATAAAAAATATCTACATGTGCCATCAAATAGTATGTGTAAAATAATAAAACTTTTATATGAGCCATTTTTTTCTATTACTTATAATAAAAAAGTTAAGGGTTACAGACTCAGCCTGTATATGCAGGTTTAAACTTGTACGTAATATTGTGAAATCTGCCGATATTTCAATTATTAAAACAAATATTATAAAAGTAAATGGTAACATTCAATTAATAAAACAAATGAACAAAGCCTATGAAAGAAAATAATGACAAATGCATTTAATCTCAGAGCTCTATATGTTTCATAATTCTTTGGTTCTTGCCATTCTCATTCAAATCGTATTAGTGAACGTACAATAAATTGTCATGTTTGTGTGTGAAAACAAAAAGTTTTGCAATATGGAAAGTATTAACAAGATTGGTCATATTGGGAGTTTTAAACCATTAAAGAAAATATCCGACTTGAAAATTAATCAACCGTATATTTTTGAAAAAATTAAAACTGTAACAAGATTTGGTACTAAACTTCTTTGCGAATTTGAAACATTCTCTATATTTTTACTGGAAAGATTTTCGAATTTTACAAGTGATCAACAGGCAGCTTTAAATACTGGAAATGTATTAATAATTTTTTGTGGTACTAAAGATATGACTGGGGGACATCAACGTAATGAATATAAAACCTTTAGTAGATAAACATTTATTTTATTATTAAACAAGAAATTGACATTCCGTATTTTATATAAACAATGACAAGTAATTCTTTGTTTTCATGGCTAGAGATACTAAAGCTACATTTTCATATTCATCACATTCACCCCATGTGATAATCTTGAAATTGCATAGGGAGTTTAGTCGGTCTCTTTGAACGACGGGCGGAGCTTTTACTGGAGTCATCGTAGGTCTTTCGGTAGAAGTCGTCTGCGAAGGTGGAGGCAAACAATGGAGCAGATATTCAGGAGTTAGAACCACAGTGTTTGTAGTACTTTCATTAACAGGCATTGGCGATTCAACAGGTGTAATTTCATTTCCTGACTCTTCATTGGTAGCAAAAGGCACTGGCGATTCAACAGGTGTAATTTCATTTCCTGACTCTTCATTGGTAGCTTCAATATCTCCCCGTGGGGCCAAGTGACGATTCGATACTATACTTTCCGTCCCATTTCGTAAACGTATGTGTGAATAATCGGGATTTGCTTCCAGTAACTCTACTTCTTACAAGAAATTGACATTCCGTATTTTATATAAACAATGACAAGTAATACTTTGTTTTCATGGCCAGAGATACTAAAGCTACATTTTCATATTCGTCACAGTCAATGTGCAAATATAATTGAATTCAGAGAAATTACTGAAGGATCATCAGAATATCGTACTGCAAAAGAGGCACCCTTACTTTTAGTTCCAAAAAGTAATAATGGACCTACGTCAAGTACGTCAAATATAGGTAATATTCTTCAGAAAATATTATTACTACTATAATAATTTTATTATTAATACAGACATAGACAACGAATCTACAATAAGAGCAGAACCAGCAGCAACAACTATTACTAACCCTATTACGACTGCCAATACTATTACAATTACAGCTACAACAACTATAAATCAGTCAACAACAACGCTTAACAGATCAAAATTTAAATACAACCAATAAACAGTTGTGTTCTTCTAAAATTATTTCAGTGCGTGAAAGACAAATTCGTAAATTTAAAACAAAATGGTGTGAAATATTAATAAGAAGAAAATAATGATACTATTACCTGGATTAAATCAATTTTTGAGAAAATATTAAAATAGGTACAAACGAATATGAACGTTAATGACACGGACGAAATAGGTCTTGAAATTTATAGTAGTGAGTATCCTACTAAACCTGTTGGTATTTCTTATAATAAATTCTCAAAATTAAATCGAGATTTAATAGCAAATATAATACAACATATAATACAAAGCAATACAGATTTTTTTAGTGGTGAATTAGTAATGACTATTGCTCATACTAAAATACCTTTAAAGATAACATGTACAACGGGGCAAACGTTTTTATTACCGCATTCACGACAGAGAACTAGCACGTATTAATTTATATAAATATTTATCTAAACTTGCTGGACGCGGGTGGTTAATGGAGTATTATGTGTAGAAAGACAACACACAACTAAGTAAGGTTATTAAGTTTGACTGAACCTGTTCAAAGAAAGCGAAACCGCAGGCTAGTCATTCATGGTTTAAATTTCAAAGGAGAATTGTTTAAATGGTTTATTACAATAGAAAAATTTACTGTAGTTAAAGATTACAAGAAGATTGTTAAGCGCTTTAACGTAGAACGAAGAACTGTTGAATTTAAAATTAAACCCACTCCACAAGACGAAGATTTTGTTAAATGGGTGCGATATGTTATATACTATTTAATAATATATGCAACGCAGCATGTAGATCCAGATGATAAAGTTGGGTTTACGTTATGTAGCAAGGATTTTAAGACAGGACAAGGATGGAAAAGTTTTGCGATGCATCAGAGGTGACTATTGATGAAGTATGGCAGGTGTTTGCTGATATATTTCAAGCAAATTCTACAAGCCTGTACACAGACACCTTCTGTTTAGGTAATAATATAATTTTGGCTAATAATGAATACGTTGATTATCGTTACTTGCATACAAATTTTGTTATTTTAGATGTGACAACAACAACCAAAATGTTGATAATTATGTAAATAGTTCTATATATAATGATTTTAGAATAATTTTAGTTGTTGTTTACTGTAAACCAAATATTTTTATGTGTTCTCTACATTTGCTCTTTATACTTAATTTGTTATATTCTTGTATTGTAACTCGAATAATTATTAATATGTATTTTTGTACTTCATTTATTCATAAATGTAATCTGTACTTCTCATTTATACTGAATGTATATAATGTATACAATTATAATAATAAAAGTTATAATTGAACATATTTTTATACACTGTAAAACATAATTCACAACACACAATAAAAAACTCTATTTATTTTATTCATATATAACCTACATTCCACAAGCCTTTGTACTACAATACAAAATCATACACTTCATGATCCTGTTTCCTATACCGTGCAAATCTTATAACACAAAATCCTGCATTGCACGATCCTAAAACGCGCAATCCTAGCATCGCACAATCCTATATAATACAATACACACCATCAATAACCGAAATGCGCAAAATCGCCACCGATCGCTCCATCTCTCTTAGGCCAAACCAGCTCATATATGTGTCTCTTTCTAACATATTGGCTGTCTGGCTAGATTAACCCTCTTACTACTAACGGGGGATTAATTTAATATGATGTAGTACAAATACTTCAAATTACAAATTGTATAACTTAAAATTCTGTATTGAAGGATGAATGATGAAACTTGTATCTTCATTTACATTTATTTTTTATTGGGCATTTGAGTTCCAAGTCGTAGTTGTAAAGTATGCTATTTTCTAATCTGAAAACCTATTATTTTTATAGAGTACGTGCACGTCACGTTGACAAACCTTGTCAATATCAGCTGAGTGCAAGTAAACATTTGCTCGTAAGTAGTAATTTTAATTTTTGGCATCAAGATGGATCTGCAGCGGCTTTATCTGACATGTGACATAATTCTGACGTTTCAATATAAAAGTAATTTTTGTGCGACTATATATTAGATAACAAATCTGCTATATTAAAATCATAGAGTACCTACAATGAACTCCATATAATATAATAAATTACTTTAAATATCAAAAAGTCAGAAACATGTCACATGTCAATCACATAGTTGATTTTGATATGGTTGTCAACGTGATGTGCACGTACTAACGTTATCGAATGTCACTGTCAATAATACATCTAATGTCAAATTCGAAATATGCATTTCAAGTTTGAAACTTTTGTGATTTTCTCCAGTATTATTTACAATTTCGTAGTATGTAAAGAAAATTACGATGTCGATTTTGATACAAATTTTCGAATTGTGGGCGGTACAGAAGTCAAAGAACCATATCCATATTTGGTAAGCCATCAAAAAATAAATTATCTGCTTAAACTCTATCCGTTTTAACCCCTGACAGCGAGTAGGATTTTTTGTGATCGAAGAACTTGTTGAGCAGGGGAGGTAGAGAGTAAAAAGAGATTTTAGTTTTGCAATCGCCGATAGCACATTAGGAAATAGTTTCCGAAATATCTCCAGAATTAGTGAAGAAAGTGCGTGTTGATTAGGGTATCTTTATAACCAGGATATGGCCATGGCGTCTCTCACGTTTCGTCCGCCATAGTCGGCCCCTCTGTCATATGTGTTGTTCTTGCGCGAATTATTATGTATTTTCGTGGCTATTTGTTTTATTTTAATGAAAAACACATTTACATATCATTTTAATATGTATTTAAAGTGTAATATTTTTATTTTATTTACATGTGTAGTTTGTTAAGATACCACGATTACTGACAACATTGAAAACAACTAAAAATTATCAATATTAAGCACAATCATTTAAACTTTTAAATGGTAAGTTTAGAATATATAATTATTATGTAAATAAGAACTACCGATATTAAATTAGATGTTATAATAACAACCCATATCCTACATTTTACATAACCTCTAAATATATGTGATAATAATAATTGTGTATCTCTTAAATAAATTAATTTCTATTACCTTTAGAAATTCATAGTGAGATTATTTAATATTCTTTTATAATATTATATCACATATTTTACAAATAAATCGGGAAATGGAATCTAAGTATGTTTGACATGAGGTCGCAAAGGCGGCGATAGTGGCCTATGGCCATACCCTGGTTATAAAGGTACCCTAGTGTTGATACATTTGTTTTTGTGCAACCGGACGCGAAATAAGCATTTCGCAGCCGCAATACAGGCCGCGAAATTAAATTTCGCAACCGTTGTTATGGTAACGGCCGCGAAATTCATTTCGCGGACGTTGTCATGGTAGCGTCCGCGAAATTAGGTAAATAATCACTTTGACACTTGAAACTTGCATGGTTTTGTTTATCAAATGTTAATCCCATAGCCACCGTGAAAGCTAACTTTCTATATACAATGAAACTGTTTAAAATTAATAAAATTTGTAATTACATATTTTTTACGATTGCACAAAAAATATTGTGTACAAATTGTCCGCGAAATCCTTTAGCGCCCTCGAGATTGTCTTGCCTCGGCCGCAAGCGGCCTCGGCGACAATTTTTCTCTCGGTACGCTAAAGAGTGATTTCGCGGCCTTGATATACAAATAACTATTATGGTTGATGATTTGACATTTAAAATTCTTAGAAAATAATCGTTACAGATTATGCGATTTTTCCTTCTAGGGCTTCTAAGGGTGTTTGGTGTATTAGTTTTTGCTGCAGTGCTTCTTTCAATCATATTTATAAGATATGTAACTTATTTTTTATTATATTAATCAACCCCAAACTACTTTCATGAAATTGAAAATAATACTTACAAATTTCTAATTTCAGAATTTGAGAATAATGTATTTTGTTCCTGGCTGTAAAAGCAACAACAGGAAAATAAAGAGCTTGTTATGAGAATCAGTTTTTAAATCTGATTTCAACGTTTCACAGTCTGAAACGAACGATTTGTGTGTACTCTTTGGACACATATTCTACCTAAAATTTCGATGGAACTTGGTTGTTTAGGGTATAATATGACAAAATACACTATTTTTTAGTGGATTCAAGCTATTGGGGGGGGGGGGGACTCCGTGATGCACTCGCCGACGCAGCTAAAGTGTCGATTTGAACTATGGAAGTTACTGCAAAACACTCTAAAACATGTATTTTGCTTTTTCGCATTTTCAAGTTATTTAGAGATATATTATGAGAAACAGTTTTTACATATGTTTTCTAAGCTTCACGGTCTGAAATGAATGATTTATGTATACATGATTTTATTATTTACTGCAGAAATAAATTTACAAATAAGATACTATGACGCGTGTTTAATTTATTAATCCATAAAATCAAATAAACTACATATTCCTATCACAAAATATCGAAAACATGTATAAATATTTTCGAATGTTTATGGAAATGTTGAAGTTACTTTTATATTTTAAACTTCAAGGGATGCATGCTGCCCGCATTACAAACCTGAGTTTTAGAATTAATTACCGTCAGAGGTCTTTATTAACCAAACCCCTACCAGCCCTACTTCTATCTTTTCAAATAACACGTAGTCTCTCTTCGTTTTTTAGTCGCTGCTGTGGAGTGGTGCAAAGATAGGAGCAATTTGATCTTGTTTTCTGATTAGATAAAACCCCGATATTATCAAAAAAAACAAGATCAAACTGCTCCTATTTTCACAGCACTCTATAGTTAAAACGGATAAAGTATAGTATAAAATAATCTTTTTGTCATGTTCAATTTCCTGATATTACGTATTAATGTTATTTAACCGGTAATATTTCATCGTAACTCCTTTAAAATAAAATAAATATATGTTTAAAAAATTAACATAAGATTGTGTCCCTTCTAAAATTTATTTTTCTATTTCGATGATTAGATGTGGGGTTGCCAAGCTATCACTGCGTTTAAACATCTAGTGAACGAGTCATAATTTACTCAAGGCATTTACTCATGTGACGATTAATAATATCCTCAGCATTTATACGACGTTACAAGTGAAAGATTGTTCATGCATCGAGAGGAGAGCAGCCAATAGCTTAGTTGGTTAGAGCACTGTCACGGCAAGATAGGTGTCTCGGGTTCGAATCCCGATGGCTGACGATTTTTCACAATTTCATATTTACAAACTGTTAACTCAATGTTAATATTAGAAATTGGTCTGGTAGGTCCTTAAGTAACATGTTTCATAAGGTCTATTATCGCACTCGCCCTTTGTAAAACTTACAGCCAAGCATCAAGAGTGGATTCATTTAGTGTTAGTTGTCATGTGACCTTCAACCATTTTTGATCAATCTGTATAAATATAAGGACCTTTGTAAATAAGTAAACATTTTTTAATTCAAAAAATATTAATTACATGGTACATAAGAAAAGGAAAATGCATCAATTTGACTTTACTAAATCTAGTATTTTCAGCCCAATTCTGTAACCGAGTTACTACGCAAATAGTAACTATTTGAGTCACTGTGGCTATAAATATGCTCATTTATAGTTACTTTGCACTATTTGGTATTCTGTAATTCCTATTCATAGCAACTGATGAAACGTGGTAATTACGATGTAACTTATTACACAAATGAATATATTTCAAATAAAACTATGTAATATAATAACTTACTCATATTTTATTACAAGAAATAAACTGTATATGATAGAATGTTTATAAGGGATAAAAAAAAATTGTTTAGTCTTGTGATTAAAAGTATTATTCAACCTTTCAAGGGAGAATGCTTTAAAATAATTATATGGATGCTCTCATCATTTCATTTGAACAAATTCTAAGAACTAAACAAACCAAAAGTATAGAAAAGAGGTAAAAGATAGTGCTACAATCCCATGTAAAAAAAATAATCCAATATGGTTCTCACTCTGAAACATTAGGAGTCTAGGAACTAGAAAGAATCTCGTGTGGAAGTTTTAATCTGCACTATAATGAAACACTTGATTGCTAGTCTATTACTGATTTGTATTTTGTATGTGTACTCTGTAATCATAGGTACGTCGAATTAAACAAATGGTTTATTAAATGAAAGGAAATAAAAAAAACATTAAAAATATATTTAATGCAATTTACAAATTCCTATTTTTCCTTGAAATATAAACAAAACTTCTAACTGTAGCGAATTCACTTTCCTATTTCGCCTCAGCACGTTTAATTTTTCTGACATTTTATAAATGACAAATCGTCAAAATATTTTGTGAATTATTCAACACATTTTCAATTTTCAGTTTAGATAAATGTTTAGAAACTATGGTACCTATTGCAGTGTGCATGTGCAAATAGAAACGTATTACTAATTTCACTTCAATAATAGTGTCTTTACGATATAACTATCATAGTAATGCTGTTATAACACTATCAGCCCAATTCTGTAAATAGTTCCTGTGGATGTTACTACATAGTTACGTTACTATGATATAACTTTCATAGAGACTTGGATGGGCACGTTAATTTTCCTATTCTGTAGCATAGAGTTATAGCAGATATCTCGAAACTATAGTTAGAGACTCCTAACGTTTCAGAGTGAGAACCATATTAGATTATTTCTTTTACATGGGATTGTAGCACTATCTTTCACCTCTTTTCTATACTTTTGGTTTGTTTAGATCTTAGAATTTGTTTAAATGAAATGATGAGAGCCTCCTTATAATTATTTTAAAGCATTCTCCCTTAAAGGGTTGAATAATACTTATAACCACAAGACTAAACGAATTTTTTATCCCTTATAAACATTTTTATCATATACAGTTTATATCTTGTAATAAAATATGAGTAAGTTATTTTATTACATAGTTTTATTTGAAATATATTCATTTTTGTAATAAGTTACAACGTAATTACCACGTTTCATCAGTTGCTGTGAATAGGAACTTTTATAATAACAAGTTACTATTTTTATAAAGACTTTCGAATAACAGAATACCAAATAGTGCAGAGTAACTATGAATGAGCATGTTTATAGCAACAGTTACTCAAATAGTTATTATTTGCGTAGTAACTCGGTTACAGAATTGGGCTATATGCTACAGAATAGGAAAAAAATGAAAGTGCCTATCCAAGTCACTATGAAAGTTATATCATAGTAACGTATAGTTTGTTCATAGATATAAGAAAACTATTCCCATTAGACCCCTGGAGTGAGTAAACCCTAAGTGGATTAAAGAAAATTTATGGTTGCAAAATTGTCAAAATTTCCAGTGATGGATTTAGAATAATTGAAAATTTATTTTCCCGAGGTAATTTGTTGATTTTCATGGAATAAAATGCAACATATGATAATACACAATTTTTTTTATTAACAAAGTTACTAGTCAAAATAAAAATAACAATCTAAGAATTATTTATTTGCCATTGCATGTATGTCACTGTCATATACATAATATTTTATAAAGAATGTTAAAAATCAACATAAAAATAGAATTTAGAATAATTGAAAATTTATTTTCCCGAGGTAATTTGTTGATTTTCACGGAATAAAACACAACATATAATAATACACAATTTTTTATTAACAAAGTTAAAAATCAACATAAAAATAACACAATTTTAGAATTATCAATCTACTATGAACCTATATGTCACTGTCATTACAAAAATCTAACTCATTTTCAGAACTACTACCACATTCATTAAGATTAATAATGAACTCGTCATTAATATTATTTATATTAATATATTGATCTTCAATATCAATAACATGTCGAATACATTTCGTCCATCTTTGTTTACTTATATTTTCTATTTCTCGTTTAATCAAGGATATAACACTGGGGCAATTTGATGGTGACACATTGTTTCTTCTAATGTTTGCTTTTATATGCCCCAAATTAGTTCAATAGGATTAAAGATACAATAATATGGGGGTAAACGCAATATAGTATGTCCATAAGTTGCAGCTAGTTCATCACAAACGTATCTTTTACAAGTAGGTTTCGTTTTCACCACTTCCAGTAACTCATCTTTCGTATAATTATCTTCAAAGTATAAGTCTCGAGCATAAAGATATTCCATTATTTCCGATTTATTGCTGGATTTATTTGGTACTTTTACACTTTGCCGAGAATGATACGGCGCATTGTCCATTACTATTACACTCTGCGGAGGTAAATTTTGTAATAAATTAGTTTCAAACCAATGTTCAAAAATAACTGCTGACATGTTGTCATGATAATCAAGACTACTGTCTTTTACATTTTTGGCAGATATACTCAAAATTTTTGACTCTGTCGGGTCTAGTAATAAAACTATAGCAGCATACAAAAATAGCATTTATGTTCAAGGAACAGTAAAGTTATTTTACTATACTCTAGGACTCACAGTAGGTGGCGAACCCAAGAATTTCAACAGAGCGGCGTTGATATCCAATGTTATAATACAAGCAGTAAGCGGCAATATGCCGCTTTGTCATAATTAGTTTTATTGCTAGACCCGACAGAGTCAAAAAATTTGAGTATAACAGCAGTCCGGTGTTGATCCACCCATTTTCATATCCAGCGTGTAAAATTATAATGCGTTTTCCTTGAGATACAGGCACATCTACAGAACAACCTGGAGTATCATCTTGCCAACTTTTTTTCACAATATCATGCGAATCGTAGTAGGTTTCATCCAAATAAATTATTGGGCGATTTTCGGTCCGATAACGTTGGACCAAAAATGTATGTCTCATTTCACATATTCTACGGCTTTCCGTAATAACTTGTCGTTTGTTCACTTTTTTATACTTAAACCCCATATCCTTTATAATTTTGTAAAGTGTAGTCACTGAACATTTAATGTGAGTTTCGTTGGTCACTAATTTCTGGTGTAAACTTCGAATAGTAGGCAGCACTTTTTCACTATACATATTATAAATAGTTCTACGTATAACGTCTTTCTCAAATTCATTCAATACTTTTGTTTTTCCAGCATCACATCGTGTTTTTTTTTCTTCTGCTGCAGAATGTACAATTTTCCATACAGTACTATATGGCACATCGGTTGCTTCAGCTGTTTTTTTAAGTACTGAATCACAATTTTTGTCTTTATTAAAATAAAGATAAACATTCCGAATAAATTCTTTCGCGTCGCTCGATAAATGTTTTCGATGCTGGGCTTCGTCGACGACGTCCTCTTGTTCATCCCATGGTCTCCACATTTTGACTTTTTTTTAATTTAAAACAAGTAGTTGTTTCAAAAACAGATTCGATTCAACTGAACTCATATTTTTCACTTACCCTTTATAAAGGAATAATTTAGAAAAGGGATTATGTAGCTGTATGATTCTAAACAAAACCTATGGTTAGTTAAACAGTAATCTTGTTTTATGGTAATGATAAAATTACCGTTAAGTATAGAAATTTTTAATTTTAATTGCAGTATTACGAAAAATAACAGTAAAGTTCATTTTTCCTGTAATCCGGCCCCTTCAATCGCTGCTTGGACCGCATGCTGTGGGGCGGTTTGCCACAGTCATTAGTGATCCAGGTAGATTTTCTTATATCTTTGAACAAACTTTTAACTATACTCAAATTTTTTGACTCTGTCGGGTCTAGTAATAAAACTATAGCAGCATACAAAAATAGCATTTATGTTCAAGAAACAGTGAGATTATTTTACTGTACTCTGGGACTCACAGTAGGTGGCGTACCCAAGAATTTAAACAGAGCGGCATTGATATCCAATGTTATAATACAAGTAGTAAGCGGCAATATGCCGCTTTGTCATAATTAATTTTATTGCTAGCCCGACAGAGTCAAAATTTTTGAGTATATGTAGTAACATCCGTAGGAACTATTTACAGAATTGGGCTGTTTTTATCTAACGGTAATTCAATATAATCACTAGCACCTAGAAGAACTGGAATAAAGACTAAAATTAAATAATTCAGTTGGGATAAAATTTGAACAGCACAGTTTCCTATTTTACATATATATATATATATATATATATATATATATATATATATATATATATATATATATATATATATATATATATATATATTTATTCTTATTCGGCAAAACTGCTTCCATTGTACTTAATTTCGTTCTATTTCGTATTTTTGTTTTATCAATATTCATTATTGAAGGCATGCATTCAACTGCGTTGCTTGTCGGCACTGGTAACATTCTCATCACAACAGCAGCTAAACCTTTGAAAATTGCATAAGATAAAGTATTTTCATAGTTTAACTACAGGCCGAAATTCTAAAATATTATTAGGTATATTTCCCTTAAATTCGGCAAACCAAGTATCTAAAAATAATTTTCGCCATTGATTTTCACGTCACGGTCTTCCGATTCCAAAATAAAAGGCAATATCGGAAGGCTACCAAAACTCTCTCGCTTTTGCCCTAATAAAGATAATGGACTTAACACGCTAATTTTTTTGTATATTTCAATATTAGATGGTAGTCTTCCAACCATTTCTTTTAATAGTGTGATTAAAAAACTTAAACATCGATTTTGAATATCTTTTTTTTTTCTGTATTGAAATACTACGTATTTGTGATAACTGGCTGGAGAAATCTGTTCCCAAATCTGTAGATTCTATAGATAGAAATGATAACGGGTTATCAATACATTTCATTATTTTTTTTTTTTAGAAAGTCTGTACCATCATCAACGTTCAGAGATATTGGTTAAATAATTCTCCATCCTAAAGATTCAATAACGTTGTTATATGCACTGCCCACATCACAAGAATTACTTTGAAATGCAACGTTCAACAAACTTATATCTGAAAGCATTGGTTTGTGTAACATTTTTCTGTTAAACTTGCTATTTGAAAAAAAGTTTTTTTCGAAACAGTGTTCCAAAATTCGCTTTATTATGTTTTATCGAGCTAGCCACCTAGTTGCTGATAATTCAATAAAATTTCTGAATTTTTTATCTTCACCTAAGTTTATTAAGTCATATATTCTTTTATATTCAATTCGCCTTAATGGACTACAAGCAAACCAGTTAGAAATTTCACGTGCCAAAAAATCTAAACAAGTAGGAAGTTCATTAGCTGCTTTTGAAACGCATAAATGACAGGTACATTTTAATAATATTAAATTCGGAATATCTCCTCTCAACGAAGTAAAAAGCGAATTTCGATTGCCACATAAATTGCTACCACCATCTGTGCTTATCGCTAACATATTTTTAACGGTAAATTTACTTTAGCTAAATAAATAGTTAATACTTTATACAAATCATTAGCTGTTGCACTTTCATTTGCAATTAAACCCAAAAAGTTTGTTACAATTATATTATCTTTTTCATTATAATATCGTACACAGAGAGCCATATATTTATTTACAGATCCGTAGATTCGTCCGGAATAATGGAATAGCGTTTATTTCCTATGCTTCTTAGGCCAATTTTTACAATTGATGGATAAAGTATGGTATAGCTATCGGAGATATAACTTTATCCTAGTAATTATATCTTCGATAAACAAGATTGTCTTTTACAATGCATTTTTACCTATCAGATACAAATAATTACGTTAAATCACTGTAGGTTGGTACTGACAAAATTATCTTCTTGTTAGACTATTTTTCTTCAATATTGTTATTATTTCTAACTTCTTATTAACATTTTTCACGATGTTGGATGATATAAATGATATTTTTGATTCTGACAGTGATCATGAAATACTTAATTGACATCTGTCACGTATGAATAACAACACGTCGTTTGCGTTTACGTGGTATCCATAAAAACAAGGGATAAAGTTATCCGAGGTTTATACGACCGATTTCCATGGGATAAGAAATACTGGTGTTTATTCTAACTGAGGTTTATCCGACGTTTTTAAAATACAATTTTTAATTTTATACCTGGTATAGCGTTATACAAGGTTTATCAAATGATTGTAATAGTGGCCCCTCAAGTGGCACTTATAAGTTCAGAGAGTACTGCGCAACTTATAACATTTTTTATAACACTAGTACATTTTGTATTATGCAATCAAAGTTCCTCCAAATTAGATCCTTTTCCAATTGTTTTCAAAAGCTCACCAATATGATCGATGGACCTTACTGACGATTGGTTTTCCATATGCATCACAAGTTTTAAATCTCGTATTTTCTTTTCATTAATTCATGATTAATCTTGACCTTTTTTGTGTATTTTTGCTTTTGCATGCCTTTGTAAATTAGAAATGTGTGCACCAAGAGATGTTTGGCAAGTAATACAATATGCCTCGTTAAAGTCATTCTGGTTATAATATGGTAACGTCTTGTATTCTTAACCAACCTGAAAGTAAATGTAGAAAATTTATTAAGTATAAAGATAAATATAAATAATTAAATATTTATGAACCAAGTAACTTATAATACACACACATACAACGCATCTCGTATCCATGATTTTAAATAAACAATATGTATTAGTGACAAATAAATCTAAATACTACGTACCTTTTACCCAATCTTGTTTCTCCCATTCATTACGGTATTTTCTTTTATATTTTCCATATTTTCCCATTGGTTTAAACTTGAAACAACAACTACCAAAACAAAACACATGCTGCACGCAACCACAATGAAGAATATGAATGAATACAGTAACAGTACAGATGCGCAAAATCGCATTAGGTATTACATTTGCGCAATGTTGTATAGCTAGCAATAAGAACTAGCAGCGAGTACCAAGTAGTTAGGTAGAACTTAGAACATGTATAGCGTTGCCTACATCCACATAATTCCCCTTTTCATCCTGAAATTTGAAAATACTTTTACCTTAATCAGTAAATATAATTGGATACATTACAATATCACCTATTTTTTACCAAAATTTTATTAAAAATCGCCCAGAATATGAAAAATCGCCAACATGGTTTCTCTGGCGCCAAATACAATTTTTTTGTAGTCCATTTGGCGATAAATCGCCCAATCTGGACACCCTGTTTCGGTGTGTAAAGATCCTATGTGATCTTAACGGAATTTCAATATATGGGTTATGTGTGCAGTTTTTTTTAACGCAAATGAGTAAATAATGAGATGCTATCACACTTTTTTCACGCTTTTATTATCAGATAGAAAAGAAAGCTCAATGAAAAAAAAATATTATAGGGTACAGCTTATTCGTTACGCGATTGTTAAAAAAATCTGATGTGGCCCACACAATACCTTCCGCCATCTAAGTTTTATTAATTTAAATACATACCTACATTCTTTCCATATAACTATTGTTCTATTTACTATTTTCTTTTAAAAAGTTACCACTATTAATATGAAATGATTAGTATTTTATTTTGACAGTGACAGTTATATACATTGAGATCTAAACTATGTAACCAAGGAGTTGTGTTTAAAGTGGAATTTAATTTTCATAACATAAATA